>JZLH01S0312811.1:1813-17934 GCA_001188425.1 Eucidaris tribuloides
TACTTGTACTAGTAGGTAAGTGTTTTTGTTAACACAACTTGAAAATATTGAACAACCTTATCTTATCTGAAGAATAATTTAAGTTATCAAAAGAAGTATATTTACAAAGCTGCGTTCACAAAGGCAGTTATTACCGGTCATATCTTTGTCAGGCATAAGTCCAACGTAATTAAAAATTTTCTGTTGATCCACCAACGTGTCCACACGCATCGGTATTACCACTTATACCCGACATGTTTATGCACCAATAAAGCTTACTCACATTATTACCGGTAATAGCAGACCGGAAATGACGTGTCAAGGTGTTATTGGGTCGTAACCTCTGACTTAAATTGCGCGATATGTGAATTGGTAAACAATGAAAAGTCGAAGCCACCAGTTTGGATTACCATAAAAGGTCACAATTATGTCCGACAGAGCAAATTTACAGTTCACATGTATTTTGTTACTACCGGTAATAACTTATTACCGGACTTATGTCTGGTCTTCTTCGGATATAAATCGTCGGGTATAAGTCGTGCTATATTCGATAGAGTTATGTCTGACGATCGTTCTCATTGCAACTTTATATCCGACGCTATTACCGACACAAGTTATGACTGGTTACAAGCAACTTATGTCCGATCGTGTGGACACGGGTTTTGAAATGATTATAATGCTTCCCGCCCACATGGACCCAATAATTCAGTTTATTTTTTTTTAATGGTGATAACTGTCATTAACTAAAATATGAATTCTAAGAAACTAAAGGCAGGAAGGTAGTAGTAATATGCATGCATCCTACATGTGTATATTTAAAAATCCGCAAAGCACAGCCATGGATGCCAAAACATGCAACAGCCAATAAAAAGATAATGTACAAAACAAATGAATGTGTACATTACACATTACTCATGACTAGTACGGTACATTGTAGTTTTCCATCAATAATAATGACGCAGATAGACCATGTACTTTGAACAAATTAAACAGGCACATTTTATCAAGTACTAGACAATTTTCCCATGTCCTGATTTGATTTTCATCCTCACATGAATAGTAAGTATACATGTACCTTGCTAGAGGCTCTTAACATTTTCCCTGTACACTGGGTGCATTAGCCATGTCTCATTTACCTAATGGAAATGGAATTTGGCATGCTTAATTACTATGGAGCTGGCATAAGTAACATGGTATGAAGTCCATGCATGTGGACTAAATTGCAGTTGAGCATGACGGTAAATGGAAAAATCGAGTTTGGAATGTGGTATGAATTATAAGACCATCACTAAGTTGGTTTCCTTCTCATGCTTTTGTGTTCGTGACAAGCAAATGCATGATGTAAATGTACACAGTAATGAGATTCTTGGTACTCAGTTTGTACACTGAGTGTGTGTGTGTGTGTGTGTGTGTGTGTGTGTGTGTGTGTGTGTGTGTGTGTGTGTGTGTGTGTGTGTGTGTGTGTGTGTGTGTGTGTGTGTGTGTGTGTGTGTGGTGTTGTAGTGTGTGAGTCTGAGTTTGTAATCGGGCGCATCACCGTAGACGTTTTGGATTAATTTTACTGTAGCAAACGCGGACTCGTACCTTCCAGGGGGGATCGGTCCACGTTTTTTAGATCTTGATTTGTAATTGAGGGCTTATGCAGGCACTACAACAGTAAGCAAGGTCTAGGGGTATAGAGAACGTCCAGCATTTGGAAGGTTGTGTACTGTAATTGTATACGTCCGTAGATGTGTCAGAAGTTTCGTCGCTCATTTAATAGGTAAAGAATTGCGGCCATGTGGTGTGCCTCGGGTATTGCGCGCGTATGTCCTTGTATTACCGTTACATACACAAACTCTACACACAGATAACTCACCATTAAAAATGTACGTCCTCGTCGAAGGTGATGTACACGGATAATGTGTATGTGTGTGTGTGTGTGTGTGTGGTGTGTGTGTGTACATGGCTGGGGGGGGCATGTAAGAAATACACATAGGCCATTGCTGGAAAGCAGGGTAGCAGTGTATGAGTGAGAAAACTGTTTATCATGTGTCTATGTATGTACATTGTAGGTGTGTCCATGCATACATGCCATGTGTATCGTGTGTGTGTGTGTCGTGTGTGTATGTGGGGGAGGGGTATCGTACTAAGTATTCATGCCATTCGCAGATCAAAATGCTGGGGGGGGGGGGGGGGTTACTCCATCAGGGTAAGTACACTTAACTACTTGGGGGCTAAATCTAGTCTGAATTGGCAGCAGTATTTAACTTCCAAGGACAGTAAATCTCGCATGTAGTCATGATTCTTGGCAATCTGTTTTTGGGTTTGGCATGATTATCTTGGGAAGAACTACATAAGCTCCAAGAATCAATTCAGTTTAAGTCGCCATGCATCTACGCAGTAATGGGGTACCAGAGGTTGATATTTTTTTTTCTTGTGTGTGTGTGTGTGTCATGTGTGGTTGTGTGTGTGTGTGTGTGTGTGTGTGTGTATAGGGACAAGTGATCTTTGCGGCGATCGCGAAAACGGACGAGGAATCACGGAAACAGCCTTTCGATAACGAAAGTGCTTTTCAAACGGAAAATGCACGGAAACGTATTTTTCCTCAAAATGTTCACATTCGAAGGGAAAAACCTCGAAATTTGTAACAGTAAATTCAAAGAAATTGGACTCGCACAATTGCTCTTGAAACGACAACTGAAACAGTAGAAAACTGCAACCGTCAGCCCGAACGCAGGCCGATTGCACAGTGCATCGACATGATGCGACATACGACGTAGTATAGTAGTAGATGACATAACGAATAGAGCGAACACAGCTAGTCTGGCAGTGAAGCACACGAGTGAACAGAAACACACAGATTCACAAAACGCAACAAACACAAGAACAACCATGATCAACATTTTGCAACAGGCAAACTATGTCATCAATCATGCAAAATTATAACACAACAAACTCACCACAATCACTTTGATGACAACATTTTCTGAACTTTCATTCCAAAATAAATTCATCTTCGTCGATTGTTCTAGCCGAACACTGACAAACGTGTCATATACACAGTACCCGGCCCAGGCCGTCTATACCAAAGACGTTTTATAGCGCGCGGCTAGCGGCTTCGGGCAGTGCGCTCTACGATCTTTGGTCTATACAGCAGTACCGGGCAGCGGGCCATTGTAAATGTGTGCATATTTTGCGCGATACGATATGTGCAACTACTAACGACTGGCAAAATACCGTGTGGCGGTGCGGATTCACAGTCCTTTAGACTGGCACAGAGACGAGTGAACAGACAGAGCAGTGAGGGAGAGAGGAAACCAAGGAAGCAGATGAAGAAGGAAAGGACCAGAAGGCAACACTGAATGACACGAGTATAAAGTGAGGAAAAGACGGGGAATGGGAGGAGAGAAGGACTCCTATACCAAGAGGGGAATAGGCAAAAAAGAAGGGCAGGAGAAAGGGTGATAAACAGGTACAGGACCATAAGTACCGCCGTGTTGTTTGTGTGCATCATAACACAGGGAATGCACGCAAACAGTATTACCAGTCTCGCTGAATGCACAGTACAACAGCCAGGCTTAGGCTGCACTGAAAAGAGCGATCTGTTATGTGCTGGGACTCAAGCAAGCGTGATCTGTGCGTTGATCCGATGTGGATAGAAAATGTACTAGAAAGTCGGGGGGAAATTAGAAAAGTTGGAAAAAATAAAAAAATTAATGCAAAATCTCTCAAAAGCGTAAGCACAACAAAAGTAAGTTTAATACGCTAATTACGGATTTTGTCGAACAGCCATTAAATACGTATGCATGATTTTCGTGGCGACAAAATTCGTGGATTTGTATTGATTCTTTATGTAAACGGAAATTGTACTATTTTCATGTATACAAAGTCTATGGGGAAACGGTAATTTTCGCATTTTTCAAAGTATGTTGAAACGGAATTTAAGATTTAATGAAACGGAGATAAGGGAATTTTTTGAAACGGAAAATCACTGTCGGCCTGATGTGTATGTGTGTGTGTATATGCTGTGTGTGTGTGTGTGTGTGTGTGTGTTGTGTGTGTGGTGGTGTGTGTGTAAGTAAATTAGAGAATGTATAAGAATGTAACGATGCTACTTTAGCACAAGCAATGGCTACTTTTAAGCACTTATGATTATCATAGAGCTATATTACAGAAATTAACAAATTTACAGGCCAATGGATGGATCTGCAGGTTAATCCAGCCATTCACACAGTATGTAGGCCTACCGCCTCCGCACTCCTATGGCATAACACTAGCACACACACACACACACACACACACAGCACATACACACACACACACACAAGCACCCACCCACACACACACACACACACCACACACACACACACACACAGCACACACACACACATGCACTCACAAAACACACACAGCACAATCATACACACATGGGCAATTCCACGGTAACGGAATTAACTAAATCAGAGAATTTTGGCTCATATTTTTCGCAGCTCTGTGAAGTACACTATGACCTTATTCATTTTTAAATACTCGTGATAAGGTGCAAGAGGTATCCCCTGCTATCACCAGGCAAAAATATATATCATTCAGCTCTCAGTCCATTCAGAAAAACAATGAAGAATATAAAATCGGTAACGGAATTACCGAAAGAAAATTGAGTCATATTTGCAACACTTAGGTTGGGAACAGTTCCATCTCGAAATGAAATACAGACACATTTACACTGAGTCTGAATGTCTTAATTCCATTATTCAATTATATTAATTAACTTTTACTGTGGTAAGGATTTTTTCAAACATTTCATTCCACTCTTTTTAATGGTTAATCGTTTTTTCGGTAAGTCGGTGGTAACGGAATTACAAAATTCGGTAACGGAATTACACCTTCTTGATTTTCAATGCTGAAAATAAAATTTCTGGCACTGCAGTTCTCCTGAAATGTCTTGTAGAGATTAGAATGTTTTTCCTTCTATAATTACCAATAAAATAGTAATATTATAGTTGTAGATTTTAATGTATTACAAGTGGCAAAATATCACATAATTTATGCTATTGTAAAATTTCACAATAATTTTCAAAATTATTCAGTGGTGAACTGCGCCTAACTAGTGTAAAATTTAAAGTTAAAATTTATGCTGTTCAATAATTAGCAACAAATAATCAGCTATAATGTGGTGGCCGCTCTCCCTCTGAAAAAACATACATGAGCAAAAAAATTGATATCTAATGGCAAATGGTAACGGAATTACACTGGGTGCGGGGGTAGAGGCTTCGACATGTCAATGCTTAGCAGCAACGAGTTGCGACAAATACTAAGTTGGCTTGTGCTTTTTGTGCATGTCTGTACGCACGAGCTATCGCGGACATTTAGTATGACACCAAAATGTAAATACAGGTCTACACATGTGATATGTTGCAACCAAAAATGAACACGAAATAAAATGGAAAAAAATGGTAAAATCAAGGACAGAGATCCGTAGAATTTCCTAAAAGAGAGAAGTTGGCAAATAGAATGGCCATCAAACTTGTCGTGTGAAGTGAAATGCATAAGTGGCAATGATACAATCTGAAATACACAAATAATCCCAGAACTTAGCTGGTTCATTGAAACATAGGCAATAATGTCTGGCTTGAAGTTAAAACTGACAATTCTTGTAGAAAAAAAATGCTGCTAAAACATTTAGTTCACATCACTCGCTGCAGGTCAGTTGAAGTATAGAGCTGTGAAAATTTACTGAATTTACATTTTGAACAATTGCCTTATTAGAAAGTAAGGCCTACTTAAAATATAATCGCAATTTCAGGCCAAACATATAATTACAAATATAAATTTGAGAAATTTGACAGTAATCTCCTGTTGTGTTGATGACTTAGCTGATGAATATCACTTTTTATTTCTGTAAAGTACTGGAGCATAACCATTTTCATTCTCTAGACTTGTACTGCCCACATGCAGTGTTGTCATTCTCAGCTTCGCAAATGGACAATTGTTGGGGCATCCTGTTTCATAAATAAGCTCTGCAATCTATGGCTTTGTCTCCTTGCACTGAAGAAGCCATTTTTCACATTTTTAATAGGGGCCCACTCACACCAATCCCACCAAGAAAAAAAAAAAAATTTAAAAAATAGACAAATGCATAATACATTTTGACTAAGAAGTTGAACTGCAGATTTATTCCTTTGGTAGGCAGTGTATGTACAGGTGTATGTATATATTTGCTAGAATAACTCAGCTTTATGAAAGGGAAGTTCTTGCAGTGAGAATATATGAAAACCAATTAAACAGATTGGACCTTTGTGACAAGTGTGTCGGCTGTTAAACATGTAGCATAGGCTTCTGTGATGTCAGAACTCCAAAGCCCTCCAGGCAACATCAGCGGTATCAGAATCTTCATGCTTCTCAAGTTCGCACAATGTCTACCACTGTCACTAGCTCCTCAGGGCCTAATTCCCTGAAGGCTTTCTCATAAAACATTCCACATATGAAGTTCTGAACAGGTTTTAATCTCCTTCCCTCACAGTATTTAAGGTATGATGGTAATTCCCGTTAACCAGGATGTAATTCCGTTACCCAGCAGTTTCAACAAAACTGGAGGAAGATATTCAAAATGTGGTGAGGTTTTGAAGACTTGTATGCAGGCAGAGAATTACAATTACAGAAAAAATAATTGAAAGAGTTACTTCAGGGGAAAAACTTTTTCAATTTTACGGTAAGCGGAATTACATTGAATTTGTCAGTAGATTTGAATCATTTCTCAGAAAATACTGTTTGGAGTTTCACAAGTTTTTTACAATATAAGATTGTTGCACCTTCATAAAGTTAAAATAAGGAAATGTGCATAAGAATAGATGATACATTACATTTTCAGAATATTATGATTAAATCAAGATGCAATTTAAAGTCCTATAACCCAAAAAGCTTATCCCGCCATTTTCAAAAGTGTATATTAAGAAAACTATAAAAAAAAGAAAAGTTATTGCTAAAACGGTTTTCTGTTTCTTATAAATTCAGTAATCTGTCTATATGGGACATTAACTTTTATGAAAATTGTTAACTTGAAATTTATGCTATTTTTGTGTTTACTACATACGGAATGCTCACATGTACACCAACACATGTACATCACACAGCACACACACACACACAGAATAAATCCAGTTTCTGATGGGGAAAAAAGTAAATGTTAGCCACTTGCAAGATGTAAAGAAACCGTACCCATAACAACCAGTCTGTAAAACAAGATTCTGAGGGTTCAATTTTAAAATCAGGTTGATGCAAGCCCTGTTTGGTAAGAAATGCGCAGTAATCCACCTGAAACACCTGGATGTCCTGGTTGCTCTATTTACTGCAGGCTTCAGATCTATAATTCCCCTCGATTCCAAACCACAAAAGATATATTTCATCATGTCTTGATACACTTAGCCATGCCTTGGAAGTGGAGGAACGAAAAGAAGCTTTGCGAGCTGCCTTTGTTTCAATTAATTTATTTCATTACGCCGGGGAAATTACAAGTCTTTCCAGGGCACACAGAAACAGTGTATCGCGGAGATTATCGGGATGCGCTCACCTGGCCAGAAAACTTGATATTCGGCATAAGTTTGCTAGCAAAATTTCACAAAGTGAAAGACGCAGATCTGATTGTCTTTGTACAGTATTTGATTTTTCAATAATAATCATAGTTAAGAATTTATTCATGGGCCCTAGCATTTTATTTTCAACTAATTTTGAAGCTCGTTAACTTGTATAAACATTACTCTCACTTTCTGCACAACCATATAAAAGAATCAAATTTTATAGAAGCAGACGGATCTTAATAAAATATGGGCAAGTACTACCAGGTACCACAAACAAGCAAATTTAGAATTCACATTTTTATCTCTTCTTTAGAAAGGAGAACATCATAACATGTATCTGATCGCATGCAGAGCCATTTCTGGAGGGGATTCTTACTTTTTTTTTCACAATTAACCAAACAACAGCACATAATGTAGAAGAAAAAATGGTTACAGCCAGAACACGATCATTTATCCAAGAATATAAGCTTGTAAAATTATTCTAAATTAGCACGGTTTTTCATTCTGCATTATTCTTTTTTCTTATCACAATCCAAGTGAGGGCCTATAATCCAAATTCCTCCTTTAAAAAATGTTTTGAATTATAGATTTATTTAATTTTTTAGATCTGTGATCTGCCAAGTGATCAGATTACGAGTACGCTAATTATAGCAAAGTTCAGTTTTTAAATATGTTTTTCCCTGTACAAAATTTAATGATGCACGTAAAGTACTGTATGTGTGTGTTGTTGATGTAAATAAGCGATGTATAAACTTGGTCTAAAAATATAAATGATATAACACTGCTGAAGATGTGTAAAATTCGCATTTGAGGCAGACCAAGAGTAGTCGCAATTTACATTCGGCTCTAAACCTATGGTGACGACAGTTGATAGCAGTTGACTTGGTGTTTTGATGATAAAGGAATTGCGCAAATCACTGTGCTGGTCGAATGAGGCGGTATGTATGACAACCAATAAGCAAACAAGAAATGTAAATGAAACTAGACTAGAAATCAGACTGTACTTGTTCTATTTTTTAATTTCAAGACTGGTACACTGTAACATGTACATGCATGTCAAACATAGTACAGTGAGCCATTAATAGATACATAAATTTGGCATTTCATTCACTGTTTTTTTCTGCAGCAAGAAATCATTTTCCTTGGTGACAATTTCACATGCAACATGGCATGATAAGACAGTGAAAATATAAATAGTAGCAAATTAACATTCATCTTAATGTCCTATTCTCCATTTATCTTTTAGCACGTGTGACATATGACACACAAAATTATAAGAATTTAAAAGATATGTGCTAGATTTCTGCTCGTAACGAATCTCCACAAATGCAGCCCGGCCTGCTGAATGGCATACTTGCTAAGCCTCATGTTAACATTCACATGAACCCTGATTTTGGGGCTACAAATCAGTACAATTGGGTTCACGTCTATTTCAATTATGTTCGCCCACAAAATATGATGAGCGTGATCAAAATTTAAAAAAGAAGCGGGCAGGCATGTTAAAATCTCAGATGTTCAACGAGCGTGGACTATATAACCAGTACTCATTACGCACCAGACGTCCCAGTTGTCATGCTCGCGATATTTCACTATCTCTCCTGCTGGGTTTAATTTGAAATATTATCTGATGGGTCGGTCCACGTTGACGCACTGTTTCCATGCAAATGAGTCACATTTGGGCCTACCCGCCGACCGTGGATTTCGCAGTGCTCACAATGGTCAGACGTACACGCTTAACGAGCTGACAGCTGTCATTTCAGTGCAAGAAACGGCAGCCATACCGAGAGTCGTAGCCTTAGTCATTAAACATCTCCTGTACTGTGCTAAGTCAGAAATGACAGAACAGCAGTATACCAATTAATGAACTCGAATGCAATTGTATAAGCAGTTCATGAGCCTGACAAGAACTAACAACAAAAAATTTACGCTATTCACTTACAAGTAATATTTAGGCATAGCTCGCTACAAGCAGAATGAATATTTCAGGAGCAGCTTCAAAATTTATGATGATGTAGCCATGACAATGTAATAACAAAGCATCAATATTATTTTAATTTGTATTTTCTTCTTCTGAATGTGCTTTTCATTTCTCTCGTTTGCAGGTCAGACCTCGTGACAGCCATGGTGGTCGGCCATGGGTAACAGGTATCTAGAAATTGTTTAATTATCCATCTAAGTTTTGAATAGCTTATGTGAAACTTGATGTCTATTGGCTCATTTATGCCCTTTATTATGATCGCATTGTCACAGTACTAAACCTGTCCTTAGTTATATCATCGGTCATGTGTCGTATTGGTGGGACCCCTTTGGCGTTACAGGCACCAAAATTATGAATTTTGTCGCTTCTTGGCATTTAAGACAATGATAACTCCAAAAAGTACTTATCAGAAACGCAACAAATGTATACAATTTCTGAAGCTTATACTTCAGAGAATCTCAATCATCCAAGTCAAGTTTGATTATACAGGGTGCGATAAAAAAAATTAAAGGTAATATCGCAAAAAACGGTAAAGTTTTGTGATATGATGACAACTCCATTAACTTGTCAGTATTAAGTCATGAGGTCAAAATTGAAATGTATATTGTGGAAAAGCACACTTGTCAGCCTTTAAGAAAATGTATGGTTTTACTACCTTTTGATTTCAGATGGGATGAATACAGGATGTGACAAAATATGTAAAAAATTGTGTTGCGATTTGTTAGCAAAAAGCATCTAATTACACTAATAAAGCAAAATTTATTAAATCTACTAACAATTATATAGAGATTAAAATAGTAGATTATTGTTTAACTAAATGGAGATGCAGTAGAGTGTATTTAAAAATTTTCAAGCCAAAATGTAGCCCTGAAGTGAACATAGCTTGTGTGTCCTTACATGCAGTTTATCATGGCTTCATAAACATGTACAAGTCAATGGCAAGCATACAAGCTACAACAGTCATTAATTAGTAATTAATGACCTATGAAGAACAAATAATTCATTTTACTCTTGAGAATTGTGAAGTAACAACATGTGTCAAGTTATCAGATGGGCATATCATAACTCCACGATACTTATCTGCTGCAAATAGTAAAAAGAACAAGAGTGTACATGAATTTGTAATTTTCCCATAAGGGTTTGTACAGCTCCTCCACCGCTTATCCTCCAAGGATGTGATAGAGATGACCGCTTATCGGCACGGACAGATTACCACATCGTTAACATTTTTTGCCATTTTTCACTGATTAACAAAGTGTCATACAGATTGTTACTCAGATTTCAAAGCTGAGTAATTTTTGGCTGTAGAATGGAGCCCAATTCATCATATATTGGATAAAGAATAGCCTCTGGGACAACAAGTTGAATGAAGAAGAGGACTAAAAAATGTAACACCACCAGGGTATTTGGGGGTCCAGCACCATGGATACAACACATGACCATACAGCAATCAGCAGCTTACTTCAGAATACTGATTGGCATGCACTCATTCTGTAGACTTTGCATTCATCAAGTCCCTCCTGTACCTATTGGCTACATTGTACATTGGCCAATTGTACAAGCTGTAATGAATTACTAATTCAGGTTCAACTACATAAGCAATGTCTGCGCTCTAATTGATGCACAATTTCTGCATTCTTTCCAACTGTTTTTAGAAGAATAAATGAATATACATCAGATATCAGACTCATGAATACATACAGTGGATGCAATTGAGGTTAGCTTATAAGTTATATTTGTGTCTGTAAAATAGGGAATACTTTTTCTTTGGTTATCGCGACAACGCAATTTGTGATTGTATCATGGGTATATGAATAAAGATGTTCAGCGCTTTTGTTTACATTGAACTGTACAATTTCACACCGGATACTGGACGAATTAAAATTGTTATTTAAATTTGAGAAAAGTTTATCATTTCGCAGTAAAACAAATAATTTTTTTTTTTTATTGTACATAGATTTGTGGAGAAATTTCTATTTCCATTTCACTGACATTTATCTCTGGCTTTTGATTGTTGTTTTTCCCTACCTTATTCGCACCCCGCCTGTATGTATGTCCCCATCCCCATAATTTAACATCTTCTCATTTCATTCTAAGAACTTTCATTTCATTTATTTTTGATATTAGCGGTTCTCCAACAATAAAGGCATTTGATATAAAAAGCTGGTTCAGAAGCCACTCAAAGTGAACCTATTGTTTGTTGTTTTCTCAATTCTTGTTGTTGTTCCCTAAAGTCCTAAAAACTATTCTACAAGCTTACATTTCAATACTAAAAAATGGGCAGAATAGAAACTCACACAAATAGTTGTCATGTTTGAACTGTCATTTTGTACTCCTCACATAAAGTGGATGTTTCGGCATTTAACCATACGTTAATTATTCTAAACTGATAAGCAGGCCGCTTTAAAACTTCATTTCATTTTTCATTGACTCATCGTCACGTGTCTAAACTTGTTGTAACAGTTCATGCTGCAGTGGCTATCCAGAGCATCAGTACTGAGTGAAGCACAGCCATATGCACAACATGTCAAAAAGCTAACGAACACTGTATGAATGTACACAAGGCAAATGTTTGCAGGACTAGAGATTGGGCAGGGATGGGGGTTGGGGGGGGGGTGAATTATTTGTGATTAATTGTGAACTCGTCTGGACTGGGGAAAAGAGGTTTCTTGAGTTTTATACAATACATGTAACATTGTACATGTTATACCTTCTGATTTGTTGCTCCAAAGCAGCCACACATATTTTTATTTTTATTGGTGCATGTTAGGCAAAAGAATAAGCAATTAACTTGCAGGACAGTTGTAGAGTATGATGAAAAAAATATTATAATAGTGACATGATATGAGCCTCCACATTGTAGTTTTAAATTACTCTCTCAATATGGATAGCATTTCCAGAGTATGTTATTCACATTTTTCAGGGCATTATTGCAAAATAAACCTAAGTTTTTCTATCAAAACACACAATATGACGAAAACTTCCTTTTCCTACGGAAATGAGTAAATTTTCATCATTTGTGGAATTATAAAGCATTGTCGCGGCAGACATGCATTTCCATGTTTGGTAAATAGTTCAGAATGATTATTTGCGTACCTGTTATTATTTTCCTTTCATAAAAGGTGTTGTTTTTGCTATTTCGAAGCTACTCTTTTCTTTGGCCAGAGTGTTAATTCGGAAAAAAACAGGTCAATCATAAACGGTTTCACCCTCAGAGTTTTACTGAAATAATTGTATTTATTCTGAAATGTACTGGGAATTACCTGCAATTCAGGATCTTGTCAAAAGCCCATAATACCGCATGATACATCACCAATGACACAGGTTACAATAATATTAGTGAAAGAGTTCTTCCTTCATCTCCCTCATAATACGACACGCGCAAGACGAAGTTGACTGATGCTAGCATGTAGGCGCTACTACAGTGTATGGTATGTTTCTCCACGTTTTTATTTCAGTAGGCAGGCAATGGAGAATAGTTTTTATTGCCTTCTCTGACTGTATCATTTGTGGTGGTGTTGCTAGTATCCATAATAAGCAACATGCCGTATTTATTTATGTTTCTGTTTGCCGTTTCATATGGCAACAAAGTATTTTCAATTTCGCTTAAACGGGACAGGTAAATATAGATAAAGGCAAAAACAAACACACTGCCTCTACAGCCTATAATGTAACTTTTATACAGGTAATTGACTTGATTGGGGGTAGTTCTCAAAGCTTGGGATAAAACATTCTACAATCAATACTATGCATAATAGTACATATCTTACTGTTATTTTGTTGTCAAATGTTGACTTAATTTTAAAAGAAACTATCATCAAGTAATTACTAGCGATAGTCAAATTTGTTGTGTAGCTTTCTATGGATCTATTTCTATCAGGGCTCAGATTAATTCAAGTTCTGTATGTTTCATTGCTTGAATTCTCCGCTAAAGTAAACAAATTCAAGATGATTCCGCCCTGCCAGGAGGTACACTCGCAGCTGTTGTATACACTGGTAACCTGGTAGCCCTATTAGGCCATATATCTTTCAACCAGTTTGGTTTAGAGGATTTTTATTTCTCCAAAATTATGTGAATGCCCTTTAAAGCACAGCCTACTGTGACGTATTATATGAAGGCAGCTTGATCAGACATGGTAAAATGGGCTCATTTATGAAATTTCATATCTTGCCATGCTATTAGAATAAAAATGAACACAACTTTGTACGTTCCGGCCATGAAGTCTTGTAGCACTCTTGTTTTGCATCTAATACTGGCAGTGGGGTCATGAATTTCTAGCAGTACACACACCTTGCAGCTTCCCGCCATCCAGCATCCACCAGTATTGCATTCCACAGCTAGTCCAGATGCTCACAGACTAAACACTTGAACCCTGGGCCTGGTGCATTCAAATTTAATAAGGTGTACGAAAAGGTCAGGTACTCTGCTTGTTACTAATTACTTTTTTTCTTTCCTGTCCGTACTTATTACAGTCAAGTTCTGTTCGGGAGGGCTTGCACGATTCTCCGCGGAGGACCACCTGTGGCTGTAATAAGGATGAGTAATGCTCAGCATGGCATCCCCTCGAATCCTCACCCACCCCCCCTCCCCCCCAATTTTTTTACTCTTCCCCTGGAATAACAATACCCGACGTGCATACAAGTGTAGTCCTCTATCTGGATGCCTGGCCTCGATTTAATTTGGCATCACGCCCGCGACAGACGCATCCATTCCAGGGGCTGGATTTTTCAAAGACTGAAGAGAATTGAGACCCATATACATGTAGGCAATAATCTCCACGTTCGCGTACTGAAGCAGACATTTCTGGTTTTCACGTACTCAAAAATTGTACTTTAAAGTTTGCAGTGAGTCTCATATTGCAAACATCCCGCAGACCAGGAAAAGATAACCCATGCCGTTAGGCTATTGATGAAAGGGCAATGTCTGTGAAATGCTGGGGGTCAGTGATTGGCCCAGAATTTAAAAAAATTTTTTGGGTGCAAAAGAAAAAAGCAATAGGCCGTTTAGTTGTAGGTCTATGGTATGGGAATTTTTTCTCTTCGAGAAAAAAAAAAAATCAAATCAGAGTCTACGGGTCATATAATTCCACTAAAACTGATTTCTAGCTCGCTATAATTTTGCTAAAGAGTTCCCAGAATGGCATTTTCTTCTAAATGCCATTTGTTTTAGACATCTTAATTTTTTAGGCATGCAAAAGCAGATGCCCTGTCTTTAAAAACCAGAACATCAAGTAAAATATAGCTTGAGGTAATTCTTAGTAATAGAAGATTTCATATTTTTTAGCTCTAATGTTTATGTGTAACATAAATTTATCCTTAATATTGCCTGCCACTATTTGTACTGGCATATAATAATCATCATATTCATTCTACCCACCAGACATTAGCATTTCAAGGGTCTAACGGTTGACTAAGACTTAAAAGGCACTCATAACTCGATCATTTTTTTATTTTGACTTCGACCAAGCAATCGCAACTTATGCAATTCGTGAATTACATATCGCAACGACATAGTGCACTGGCTAAAAGACAGTAACAATTGCTGTGTGTGGTGAGGGGGGAAGCTTTCAAACTTGAGAGCGCCCGCTATTTTCAATTTACATGTAGGAACCTTTGAGTTTCATACTTTTTTAATATATAACATCGGAGGTTTTGTTGTTTAAGTGTGTGTGTGTGTGTGTGTGTGTTTGTGTGTGGTGTTGTTGCACAGTGGTTTTTTTTGGGGGGGAGGGTGCCCTGTAGGCCTAACACATTATCTAACAATGAAGAAAATATATCCACTTTGAATCAGGTTTTCAAAGAAAATCATATTTGTGACTGGCATAGCAGTGTTACATGTAACATAATGTTAACTTTTTTTCATTGTAGGTTTTTTATTTTGAACATGTAACCTGGCAGATATAAGTTTGTACTTTTATACCAGCAACCTGTATAATTAATAATGAATAAATGTATTCTTGATCAGAGAATCGAGAGAAATGCATAAATAACAGGGTTAAGTAAAGCCGAAACACCTATAAACCGATTTCGCAGTGGGCTTGCAGTAAATGCTGGCTCTTTTCAACATCAAGCCTTGGTTAAACATTTCAACACCAAATAAAGCAGAGTACCAACATCCTGAGTATACATTTAAAAATCAAGCTCTCAAACCAGGATATGTTGAATATTTACAACTGCTTCATGTGGTGGGCAGTGAGAGAAAGTATTCACCTAAATTCTACTAGGGTGAAATCATAAGCAGCCTGCTTATTATGCCAGACTTTGACCACTTTGTTGACCTCTGGGGTTTTCAAATAGAAGCTAGCTATTGTGTCTGGTAATCGTATGCAGGGTGGGCTGGAACGCTCTGGGCAACGCCAGCTCCCAGGCTATACTCGGAAATCATCCATCTACTCCTGTGTAAGCAGGCATGGCAAGGAAGAATGCAGAATGGAGGCAATCAGCATGCTGTTTCGTATATCAACAAGTACGGCAAATGACATTTGGAGTCGGAGAAAGTAGATAACACAGTTCTGCGGTAGTTAAATGCAGAGCATGTGATTGGCTGGGTAGTGTGTGAGACTCAAAATTTCAGTCATATCAGTTTTCACAATGTTATAAAATGAATT
>JZLH01S0313055.1:27105-40606 GCA_001188425.1 Eucidaris tribuloides
AATTCTTTCTCGTCTTAATCGCATTAAAGAGAAGAATGCCCCCTTTTTCTGCAACACATTTTGCGTGACGTGACTATTACTAGTATATTTCAGTGTTGCTCATCCTAACTGTTATAATATTGTATAGTATTATATATATTGTAGCATCACTATCATGCAGATGGGGTGCCTTAGTTTGTTAGTAGTTACTTACTACTTCGAAAATAAGACATGTATTATGCTGCTCATGATAATGCTCAGAGTCACACTTCATTAAATAACACGAATTATTTGCTTTCTAATTCTTTATAATGTTTTGCCTAAATTTAAGTTTATGCTAAAATAATACAAAAAAAAATGCTTAAATGGACATTACGTATAACTATGACCCTGATGAAGATGAACAGTTTTTAGATTGAAGGCATGTTTATTTTTTCCCCAAACCGTGTTTGCTGCTCTCAGTCGCCGCCGGAATCAGCCGTGTAATACACTCCAAACTTGTATGTGTCCAAACTACAAATTAAGTATGAAATGAAGATTCAATGGAAACATTTTACTAGGCCGGGAAAGTCTATTTCATGTTCTTCATAACCAAAACTACGTAGTTTTCATCATATTTCATTCTTCCCTCGCAAAAAGTTGTTTGCTCATTGCTTCTTATGGATTTTTTGATCTAGCATGAATGCACGATGTTCTTCATCTTTTCAACACCTTTTTACGCTATCAATAGAAATTCTAAGTTTGTAGCATAGTCTGGCTTCCAGACGTAAGAACTTATCCTATTCTTAAGAAAGAATTATGGCCTACTATCAGTTTGATGCCTTTGCAACTAATTACTGTTTTCTGAGGTACATGCGACTGCAGAGCGGGTTGCTTCGCCACCGCCTGACTTACTGGAGGGAGGAAAAGTTGCATGGTCTGGGCACGTGGAGATAAGTTGTAGCGTCAGAGAGGTAACCACACAGTATCGAGTTTTACAACTTCAAATTTTCCAAAATTTGTCAAAACCGCCGCTCGGCTACGCGCTCCGCTCGCGGATTTACATACACTTATATTTATAACAATATTATTGTTAAAAAAAAATCAAATACGGATTGCTCAAGTTACAATTACAGCAAGAAACACACACACAACTTCAAGCAAAAACTAATTTGATGGTGAATAATTTCTGCACGGCCCCCACGCCCTTTTTATATAATATAAGTGCCCCTTTTTGGCTTTGCCCCCCCCAACTCGAAAATATCGTATCCGCCGCCCTGCCCCCAACGGCCATTCTTTCCGAGCTCAGTCTGCACCTGGGATTTTTTAAGAGTGTAAGGTGAGAAGAACATTTGGTGCCGAGATTGTGTCTCTCATGAAAAATATTTCAATTTTTGAAAATGTTATGTTGTTAGCGCGCAGTTTCTCCGTACTTGTCAGGGTACTCACAAAAAATGTCTTTAGTCATGATACACCGACAAGTTTACTTTTGCAAAAGATTTTTAACATTTTCCCCGATGAATGCGCTTTTTGGTTTATTGTCAAGTTAAGAAAGAAGAATTTAGACTTGGGTAGCGAGCTTTTAGATTTTTTGTATTCTAACTCCATTTCTTTGATCTTAAAAAAAAATCAATTTATCGATATTTCTGAGGATATAGGTCCTACTGACTTTTTTTTAATCTTATGATTCTTGAATGAGTGGGGTGTCATTTCAGTATACAGGCCATTCCCCCAACTGTTTTTTTTTTGTGGGGGGGGGGTGGGGAGCGGTTTGAGGATATGCCCCCTTATCGACTCAATGCTGAAGACAAATGGGGATCGACACAAATTGCGAAGGAAAATCTAGATTCTATAGAGATAAATTATATATTAATTTCATTATTAAGTATGTGATATTCCCAGTTTTGATTGCCTTTTATGCTGCTAGTGCCTTAATTAACTTACATGTATTTCATGTTTTTTTCAAGCCACCTAAGCCGCTACATTTCACGTTGTATAAGATTATTTTTAGTTGTATTGTTTATTTTTCATGCTATCTAGCTAAATTTTTGAAGTGTGTTTGTATATGTACATAGTTGAACAAAAGGCTCTACATCTCACTACAGAACTTGCTATATCCTAATCTTAATGCTAAACAAGTCAGCTCGTTTGTTTTTGGTAATAAACTCATTCATTCATTCATTTCATTCAAATTAACCAAACATAATGTAAAACAACTCAGCTCTGTTATATCTTGTTTGGTTTTTGGTAATAAACTCATTCATTCATTCATCATTTCGAATTTAATCAAACCAAACTTCAAACTCCTTGTTGCAACCACAGTATGATTATTATCACACATATGATTTCATAATGGATTTAGTCGAAGTTAATTTCGACTCGACTAGCACCAGACGCATTTAGATTTCAATGGAGATTGCATCGTGTTTGAATTTGAAAATAACAACATATTTGCACCGTGTACAGATGTCAAATGTAGCGTACTTATTATCGTGCATCCAAATTGCGACCTTACCTTTGGGTGCGGGTGTGTATCATAGCGCTGGTTCGCGGTGTCGAGCGCGCCGATATATATATCGCCAGCTGCATCCCGCATTAGATCGATTGTGTTGTAGGCGATGCTGGCAAAAGTGCAAATTCAGGAAGTTTCGAACACTTTTACATGCAAAATAGACATGAACATCTGCACATTACCCATATTCGCTGTAAAGAAGGCAGAATGGTACAGCAGAAGGTAAGAATGATTAATGAAACAAAATGTGAATATGATTATAATGGATGTGTGTGCCATCGCTAATTCGCAATTCACAACATAGTGCTCACAAACCATGACCAGCTTGCACAACCACTATACGCAGCAAGGCAGGGCTCCGCGCCGTCGCCGTTGCAAGGGCTTCGAAGTTCGCGGCTCGCTACGTCTTGGGATGTTGATGTTTGGGGTTTGTGTCGTGCTAGTGTCGACTCGCCATCGCTTTGATTTGTGAGGTGTTTGTGGTGATGCTGATTGTGTCTATGCGCTATGACACAGCTGTGACTTGTCGCTCGTTTAGCTTGTTCAACTGGCCATTGCCAAAACACGCCAAAATATGAAAAAAATAATAATAATCAGAACAGAATAGAGAACCAGTAGCTTCACTTCAGGTCAGGCTCAGTCGGACTTTTTAATATATTCTAACTTCAGAATTCAGATGTCAAAACTAAAACAACAACAACACTGTCTTAGCTTATATCTAACGTTTATAGTGTTAGATACTAAGACTACGTTATTGATCTATTAAATTTTCTATTTTGACATTCTGGCCCACGTGCGCATTATGATTTTCAACACACAGCAAAATCAAAATATTTTTTGTTCATTAGACGGGTAACTGTTAGATCTTACAAGACTCAATCATGATTATTTAGGGATTGTTAATATGGTCAAGTGCTCCTAAATCTGCAACAAAACCACAAATTTCACACTCAAATAATCATTTAATGGTACAAACTATAGTAAATGAATATAATCATTCACGGCATTTGTCACGGTTTTCGAAAAATATGCGCTCAGTTTCCCAAAATTTGAAATTTGTTGATGCACTCATGCATTCAACCACTCCGCGCATAATTTACGTGCCAAATGCACATGTGCGCCAGATTTAGGAACTGTTTTTCCAGGACTGAGTCGAGTGACACATTGACAAATAGTCTTCATAAAAATACCAATGAAATGATTTTTTCGTACATATTTTCATGCGAGTGTTATTCCTCAGATATGCAATCAGTACATATGAGAAAAAATCATTGGTTGCCTTGTACATTTGGATTCGTTGTAATTTTTTCTGTGTGAAATGTTAGCCGTGGTGCAGATTTAAAACCACTGCGTGCCATAAAATTCGCTGCGATGTTAACCGGTAAAGCTGGCAGGTATCAGAAATTTTTGAAAAGCGTTGAAGTGGATATGCTTTCGATCTCCAGAGTTCGAGCAGCACACGTGAATTGATTGCTGTATTGTAGTGTACATTTGCATGCATGTAATGGAAGGGGGGGGCGGGGGCCGCGAAATACCCATTTCCAATTTAGGACAAAAATGGTAAACAAAAGCAAGTCTATGTACATGTAACCGTATATGAATGGTGGTCACAGTGAATTGGAGTTAGCTGCGAACGCAGATCATGCATATCAATGTTTGTGATGAATGCTAGTACAAGTCCAATAAATCTGACCCCAAAATAGACTCTTAAATAAAGAATTGTTGACATTGTCAAGTTTTGTACTGCTTGTCTGTCTAGCTGGTTTGATTGGAGTGGGAAGAATTGAACTGCCTTCCCAGATTTGTGTGACAAAGTTTTTACGTCACTATCTAACTCAATTGTTTTAAGGATAACCCAAAATAATTTTGATTAACTTTCAATTCAGACTTTCACTCATACCTGCATAAAAAGTCCTGAACCTGTTCTGAAATGGATGAAAACGTTTATTTTTTTCCTGAGATCTTGTCGATTTTGTGGTCACGACATTATGCAATATCACGCTGGACATCTGGACAAGTAGGCCTATAGCTTCTTCATGACAGACCTGTACCAAGGAACTTCGAGGCTCCTTGTACTGCACATCATGTAAAATCTAACGTAAAAAGGAGGACTTCTGATGACAGTTTCACAAAATCTTATTTGCAAGATTTATCACAAAATTGTATGACCAACAAGTATGTGGCTTAATTACAGGTATTTGAGGGTTCTGATAATACAAATTTATTTGCATTTCCTTATTTATCATATTTTCTCATAATTTACAAGTTACAGTAGACCTTTTTTTTAACTCCTCAAAAAAAGTTTTGCAACTCAAGTTTGAGCGTTGACATCTCTCTTGATATTCGTAGTGTGATTCTTGATATTGTTATCATTGAAAAGCCTGTCTATTTCCCTTTTACATTGATACCTCATTTGCCATGATTATGGATTCATGGAATGTGCAAGACATTTTAATAATGGGCCAAGTAGAAAGTTGCAAAATGCATTGTTATTGTCACCTGTTCCATGTTTATTTTTAGGGAGAGTGGATTGTGTTTAATGGTATTGTTATGGTTTTTAATCAAGTGCTATGGGTTGTTTTCACATTTTATTTTGAATATTGATTCATTGTGTATAAATTTCATTAGGACTCCTGAAAGTTTTTCAAGGTCCCCTCCGGCAAACATTCAGTCATCCATAAGATAAGAACAGCTGAAGCAATTCTTTTGACCACAGTTTGAATCACTCTCTACAACACAATGTTAAAAGCAAAAGAAAGACAAATTATTCTTCATCACTGTATTTCCTGAACATCATAAATCAAAACATGTTAAGTCATCCAGAGAATACAAGAATACACCTATGATAAGCTTGCATGATCACCTCAAGGTCAATACACTCCATGCATCCTGTACACAAGGAATTTGCCATTGGCAATACCACTTAATTTTTTTTGCAACTTTTCACTTTTCACTTGGCCCCTTATTAAAATGTCTTGCACTTCTGATGAAATCATAATCATAGCAAATGAGGTATCATTGTAAAGGAAACTAGACAGGCTTTTCAATGATAGAATTATTTAATTTGTAAAAAAAAAGTTATTTTGAAATAAAAAATTGAATAAGTATTGTTATTAAACTTGTTTGAAATTGTGATTTAAAGTATTTTCAAATTCAATTTTGATTTATAATATTAGGAGACCAGGCAAGGTCGAGCATGGTCAAAAACATTTTTGGCGATTTGGTCCTCCACTGCTCCCGGTCTTCCATTGCTTTTAGGGACAGTGATTTTCCGCGATAACGGAAAACAGACGGAATTTCCGGAAATCACAATTTGAAACGGAAAATGAGTTTTCAAACGGAAAATCACGGAAAACCTCTTTTTTCTCCAAATTGTTTCTTTTTGAAAGGAAAAAACACAAAATTAGAAAAAGTTGACACAAACACACAGAAACAGCGAGAAATATTTGTTTCAAGTTTTATGTAAACAGAATTGCAATTTTTTTTCATGTATACAAAGTCTATGGTAAAACGGAATTTCCATTTTTCAGACAGGTTGAAACGGAATTCCAGATTTTTGGAAACGGAAAAGGCCTTTTCTTGAAATGGAAAATCACTGTCCCTATGCTTTTTCCAGTTCAACAGTAAAGGCATCGTATAACAATATTTCCATTTAAAAAAATGCGAGCTACATGATTCCCCATGCTACTAGAGTCTTTGATACAAGGTCTAAAAATGAAGCCCTGAAAAAATTACTGTTCAAAATGAACATTAAGTGCTTTAAAAAGAAAAATCATTGAGAGACCATTCCAGTTTTCCCATAGACTGCTGTGTTGCAGAATTTTCATAGGCGGAGAATAATTTGTGTGCCAATTTTTATTTACAAGTGACAGCATAACTGGCTGAACTTTTGTGTTCTGGGGTGTTTATTTGTCCATTCAAACACTGTCAGATGTCAGATAGCAAAGTTTGACAAATTTTAAAATGAATCTTCCACAATGTTATATGTGTCCATGTATCTCTTGAGATCTGGTTTATGTAGTTAACTCTTAAAGGCAAGGTTCACCCTGACATCAAGTTGGTTAATAAAAGCAGAACAATGAGAGAAACATATGAAAGTTTGGCGAAAATCCACCAAAGAATAACAGAGTTATGAGGTTTCAAAGTTTTAAATATGTGACGTCACGTGGGAGCAACTCCCAATATGCCATGTTATATAAATTCCATAAATTGCCATTTTTAAATGGTTCAACATACCTGAATGGGTTTTTTTTTCATAGAAGCATGTCTGAAGTAATGTTTCTGATAATACATGTATATTGAATGCACAGGTAAAATCGTTTTCAAATTTCTGAGAAAACGGCACTTTTATGGAATTTATATACATGTAACATGACATATGGGGAGCTGCTCGCATGTGACCTCAGAAAATTAAAAGTTGAAACTTCCATAACTCTGTTATTCTTAGGTGGATTTTCGCCAAACTTTTATTAGTATGTTTCTCTCATTGTTCTGCTTTTATTAAAACCAACTTGATGTCAGGGTGAACCTTGCCTTTAACATGCCAGACGATTTAAACCTCTATGGACTTAAAATGTATTACGTTGGTGCAGAATGCAGATCTGTGACTTCGGCATGTTAAGAGTTACAGCTGATTTTCCACAGCCCTGGTTTCCTTGTGTTGGTGCCCACAGTACAAGTTTGTAGACTGGTTCTGAAAGTCTACAAAATATAATATCAGCAATAGATCAATTCTAGTCTTCTAAATCCTTGCACTTTCACATACCAAGTCTCTCTGATTCCCATATTTTGGACAAAAATATGACCTTGAAAGAGGGGACACAAAAAACGTGACAGACATGACACACTAAATTTACTGAAAATGTACCCAATTTGCCAAAATAACACCAAACTTTGCTGCCAATCATGATTTTGAACCTCACAGTACACTTAACATTTGAAGGCATGTCCTCTGGCAGGATTTGAACTATTTTTGTAATTTGGATGATATTCTACATGTAGGATTGCCTTAGTAGTCCCATATTGCATTTATGTGGTAAAAGTGAATTGTGACAGACGGGACAAGAATAAAGTATTGATAGATCTTTAAAATGGACATTTTCAAATTTTAACAAGTTCAGGGTGGATATGATCCACACCACATCAAAATATGATAATTACAAAAAATAATTCAAATCCAATCATTCATTCATCCTACACAATAATTAGGTCCTAAAAATTGTGACAGATGGGACAATAATTTACATGACCTTTGACCTTTGGGTATTTTTTTACTCAGTGATGACCTTGGGCTAAAAAAAATAATGAAAGTGATAATCCCTCAGTTTGTTCTGTTGCAAATCAATTGTTTCAAAAGCTTCATTTTGAGGGAAATAATGATAAACGAGATCTTTAAATTTTGTGTTTAATTTCATTCTTGTTCAAATTAAAATCATCACTTTTGGTTGAAGAATCACTAAAAAGTAAAATCTGAATAAAGACCAATACAGTATCAGATCATTTGTTTAATAACACTAAAAAGCTAATTATAAAATGAGTAAATAGCAAAATTTGGCTGAGGGTTGACATTTCATGGAAATGCCCATGATGCAATATGGTGGAATTTCTTTTAATTTCAAGTTACCTGTAGTTTGTACGTATTGTTCCCAACTTTAATATTTTTTTTTTTCAAAATGTAGAAACCATTCCCCTGGAATTGCACCTCCACAAGAAAGTATGCTGTGGAGCTCTTGTTTGAAAGGAATGAGCATGATGTGAAGAATGTCACCTGACTGCTATTTTCAGAACAATAGTTCTGAATATGTCTGATGATCTCAGCAAATCTGCCTACCCCCTCCTTCCCCAGACCCCCCTCCTCTTTCTGTCCCCTTCCCTCTGTCCTCCTCAACTTCCTGTATCTCTTCCAAAGAAGTAGCAGTAGTGGTGATTCCATGTGATGAGTTGGGGGGGGGGGGGTGGAGTGGGGGAAAGGGACGGAAACACCAAAGGCAAAATAATTACACTCTTGCGCGGGGAAAAAATGTGTCACTGTCATAAATTAGTGTCTTTGTTAAAGGGGAAAATGCTTATTTAAAATAAACAAAATTTAATAATTCGTCACCCGGCTGGCAGAAGGTTGTTAGCAAATGCCCTAAGCAGAAGGGCGTTAACAGTAAATTGCTTGTAACGTGACAACCATTGGCTTATTTCACATGAAATCAAAGTATTGTGATCTTTTAGATCCTTCTATTCAGTACGTAAGGCAAAATATGGAATAAGCCTATATGGGTTACAAATTAGAGGCAATTCACTGTTAACACCCTTCTGCTTAGAGCATATTTGCTAACGCCCTTCTGCCAGCCGAGCGACAAATTATTTCCATCTCAACAGATTCACAGATACAAAATCTATAAAAAGGGCTAACAAAATAGAACAAAACATGAAATATTCAGCTTTGAAAGTCGATTGATCGATCGAGAGAGAGTAGTACAGTAAGTACATGTACCTGTGGTTAAATACAGAGGGACTGTGGACAACAAAGCAATAGGGAGTGCTCGGTTCCTTGACTGTTGTCTGTGGAATTTGCACAGGAGTACATGTATGGTACTGTAATCGTTTCATTGTCAGCAATTTAAAACTTTGTAGTTGTGGGACCAAAGGAGTTAACCATATTGCTGTGCTCGTGAGTTGTGTTAAATGGTGTTTCCTGTCGCCCAATGAGCCATGGAAGCCTGATGTCGGGCTGGGGCACCGTACACAGAAGGCACCCCAATCCATGTGGCTTACCTTTAATTGCTAGTGACTGACTGAGTCAAGTGCAGTGACAGGTGAATTGTGTAGGTTACAGACACACCAACACCAATTAAAATACAATTGTCCAGGCCTGAAATTTTGATGATAGTTTTAGGGCAAGGCCACTTTAGTATCACAGGGCACATTCTTATATCACAGCAGAAAAGGGGAAAATTAAAATTAAAATGGGCACAAAAATCTTCCAAGGCCAATGATAAGGGCATCAAGGCCAGTCACTAGGGCATCCAAGGCCATGGCCTTCAATGGCCTTCGATTTTGTTCCTTACTTTTTAGGCAGGACTCGGAGCAGAGTTTTTGGCTAGCTTTTAAGGTGTGTGGTTTTTTTTTTGGGGGGGGGGAAGGCCTATTCTGCTATTATAATACAGTGTACTACAACAGTGGTCTTTTCATGATAGGGTACTAACATCAAATAGGGTCAGGGAAAAAATAAAAAATTCTTTTCGGGGGCTACTTTTCCTGTTTCAGTGCTTTCCAGATAGTCTCTTGTATTGAACCCTATGGCAATTTATGGGGGCTCTTTTACACATTTCGGGGGCTCTTTTGGCGAAATCGCTCCGAGCCCCCATGTATTTTTTTTCCCTGAATAGGGTACCGGTACCAGTACTCCAGTTGAGTGTGTAAAATTTAGTCAATTTTATCTTACATTGTAAATTGAAATTCACTCCACTTTATAGTGGGATACTCTTTAAAAATCTCTTGGCATTATTCATAGGCTGCTGATGCTGACTGTACAGTACTCTTCAGAGCCACCCTAGTGATGCATATTTTCAGAGTTACTGTTGCTGCTAGTATCAGAAAGAATTATTATTATTTTTTTTTTATATAGTAACTACTTTGAAGCTGGTGTGTTTTAGAGAAGCATGCTTCTGTCTGTAAGGTGCTTATGTGGCAGGTGTTTTTGTCTACAGTACTTATTATTTGGATTAATCTTCATATTTTAAAACCAAAATGAATTTCTACATCAACCCTGATGTAATTTACCTGCATAATTTCTAGATGGAAAAGTGCAGTCTATTTTAGTTGTACCATAAATAGCAATGTTCATTTATATCCTGCAGCTAAGGACGTGTATGGAACTCCCAATATGTTACGAATATGTGTGACTGTGATCAAGATATGACCTTGAAAATGGCCCTGTAATAAAAATATTGATTATAGTTACAGCCGCTGCAAAGCACAGGGCCACAAGGACTATGGAGATATGTATCGGTCCATTTAAAATGAATTTTTACGATCACTGCACAAATACTAATTATTGTGATGACTCACTGGAGGTATTAAATCATTACGCTTTGGCAAATTACTTTCACGATCAAAATGGGAGGGGAAAAACTGCTTGATTTATTATGACTCCAGTTTGTAGTTCCCTGTGTTTTTTTTTTCTTTCCAGTATCTGTGTGTGCAGGAAGGTGATGTTTACTGTGTGTGTGTTTGTGTGTGTGTGTGCATGTATGAGTTTGTGTGTTAGCATACTGTGTATGTTGATGGTTTGTTTGTCTGTGTGTGTGTGTGTGTGTGTGTGTGTGTGTGTGTGTGTGTGTGTGTGTATGTATGTGTGTATACTTTGTGTCAGTGTGTATCACATGTACGTTGTATGTTTATTTGTGTGTGTGTATGGTTGTGTTTGTGTATACATGTGTGTCTGTCTTTCATTCTTATGAAAGGCTACATGTACAGTGCTTGAATTTACTCATTCAGTTCCATACTGTTGTGGGTGTTTCTACAGTAAAAATGAGTAAACCTATCAAAAACATTACATAATTTTCCATTTCCTGAGCCTGCTGAATTAACAGGTTTGAGTTTGCAACAAAGTTTTAACAAAACTTCGGTTCAGCAAACCATATGTACACCATACAGGCCTTCCTTTGTTATATATGTGTGAACAGTAGGTTCATGGTGTGAATAAGGAATGCACAAGTTTGTTTAATATTCCTCCCTATACACCTAATTAACAGGTCTTTTTGTTCAAAGCTTCTAATCTTGCTCATATGGAGAGCATTGGGGTCAAAGGAAAACCTTGAGATCAAGGGAACTTTGAGTGTCTCACCTCTGCCGGTATTAAATCAAGACACATTTTTCTCTATGAATCATAATTCCTCACACAGAGACAACGGATTTATTCTTCCTGTACAGACAGAAACATTTGATTCAAAACAGAAAGCAATGACATGCAGATATTATGATTTCTACTGCAATGATGAATTACTGATCATGTGTCACGACTCACTAGTGATTTATATGTTAGGTCGGCTATGTGGCCCCACATTGGCTTAAGACATCATATCTTGTAAGATTAGACTATGGTATTTCCCTAGGTTGGAGTCTAAAGCTTACATGTATGTGGGCACTCTTTCATTTCATTGCATATTTTGTGCTTTCTCAAGTTTAGTTTGTAGTCAGTGTAGGAAAAGAAGATTGCATAAATTTTAGCATTTACAATAAATGGAATGTTTCTTATGTAGATTGCAAAATTGGGCCTTGGGTACACTGTAGATTACAATACTTTCACACTGTCACACTGGTCTGTATGCCAAATAACATGTAGCCTGTGTTACAGGCTGTATTCATTTTTTTTCTCCTTGCGCAATCAAACTAGTATGTCTATTAATAAAGACTAGGCACTTTTAGAACATGCAGAGCGCTCGGGTTGGGCCCTTCGGGCCCAAGTGGCAGCGAGTAGGGTCTGAGAATCAGACTAAATAACATGTAAATGTTGCTTCCCAAATTATACTCTCTTGTGGTTTTGATGATTATAATGATTAGCTCTCTTACAAGAGATATTTTTTTTCTTCACATTCCAGTGGCAAAATTGGTGACATGTATAGCCGGAAAGCTGCAAGCATGCATAATCCTCACTACAAAATTCAATTCAATTCAAAGTAACATTTATCTATTTCTTGTAAGTCATGTAATGTGCATAATATACATGTAGGCCTACATGTATTATAACATCAAAAGAATAATGGAAGGAGACATAATTCCCTAAAAGCACAAGGCCTGCAAGCCCTGCATTAATTTCAGATTTGGCTCTGATTTTTCTCCTGACCACCTTTGAAACAACAAAACACATTTCTAGTAACATTTTTAACTTTTTACAACATTACTGTACAAGATGATAGATCCAAACATACTGTAGGCCTATGCAACACAAATTTGAAAACAAGGATCATTCCCCAATCCCCATGGAGCCATTTCTAATGACATGTATGTAGGCCATGTGATCTTGGCTGAGAATACTGATTGTTTAAGATCATTTTGAAACCATTCATGCACAGCATACTATTTTTGGCCAGCTAATCAAGATGTACCATATGCTCACCACTAACTCTGGGATGCAGCTTTAGAATTCTAAACTAAAACATTCTGTCTGTTCCTGTTTAAGCACTAAGAAAAAAAAACATATTGATTTATGATGATGATTATCATTATTATTGTAATACATTCCCTAAGCCTAAGGGTACATTTCTTTCATATTTTCTTTTCACATGCCTTGTCTGGGCAATATAAACATTTATAGCCTACTTGTAGGCTTACTACATTGGCTAAAAATGCCATAGTAATTTGCTAATACATGGCAATATTTATCTTCTTAAAGCTGTAAAATAAATGACTCAGCCATGATAAAGTCCAACAGTGGATTTAATAATTATCTAATTTAAACTCTAAAAGCCACTGCCGCTCCAACCACTGTAGTGGCTTGGGTGCTCCAGTACTTTCAACTACTTTTTACCCCACCGTGCCGTTATCGGTGAAGTCGGGCCGAAAAATTGACACGTTCTGGCAGCGTCCAGTGGGAAAGGTGATCTCATTATTAGCGTCACCAGACGTAACTCCTTCCTAACGCTGACTCACCCCGCCACGACTTAGCATCACTAGCAATCATTTACCACTTGGCCGATTATTTCATTAATGCGATACCTCCCAATATCGCAGGACATTGGCTTTGTAAGCATGAGGAAGGCCGCTTCACCTGCTTGGCACGGTGGTTGATTGACTTCACAGTACATTCATTGACTGGATGTGAACTGTGATATGTGTGTATGTCTTGCTGTACTGGTGGTAGCATTTGGATGTTTTACTGTACCCGTAGGTTTGGATATTTTTAGCACCAGATAGAGTTAATCCATAGATACTATAAACGAAATTATAGTATCTATGGTTAATCAGTCAGGTATGTATGTAGTGTTTTTGTGAATTATTTCAGTCAGATCGGGTCTCCTGGGGTCTCCTCGGGGACCT
>JZLH01S0313088.1:0-10964 GCA_001188425.1 Eucidaris tribuloides
CTGGTCTTTCAAAGCACATTACAATCAATTTCTTTCAATTTAACAGAAATGTAGATCCGCTCAATCTGTAACAGAAAAATAACACTTCATCAAATTCACCACCTCTTGGCAGCCTAGCTTTTAAATTAACATAGTCCTGTCTTAAGTTGGGGCCCATTCAAATTGACATATCTTAAGTTGGGGTCGGGTGGAATGAATGTTTCTTACTTTTTTTCGAGGGATTCAAGAGACATAATATGAAACGAACGAGAGATAAAATGTTTACTTGCTTGTTTGTTTGTTTTTGTTTGTTTGTACGGTTGTACGTTTGTTTGTTTGTTTGTTTCTTTCTTTCTTTCTTTGTTTCTTTGTTTGTTTGTTTCTTTGTTTCTTTGTTTGTACCTTATGGTGTCCCACACGTCCATCCCATCCAGCGGCTTGGTCCCACTCAGACTCCCACCTGCGATGCCTTTCACGATGGTCGGGAACCAGTCGCTGACGTGGATGAATCGGTGATTGATGCTGCCCCTGACATCGTCGGGAAGGAGGGGGCTGTGAACAAACCCCACACCGTGGACTCCCCCTTCCCACAACGTGTCTTTCCATCCACGAAGCGGCCAGTTGTTACCACCTGCATGTACTTGACCGCCATTATCTGAAAAGGCAGATGGACAAAGTGTTGTATGCATGGCTACAGGTATCACTTTCAAAACAACTTCAGTCAACTCCGGGGTACATAATCCTCCATGCTGTGAGACGTCACTGACAGAGAAATTGAACCAATAGTTGATACAATTATGTAAAACGTATACTGACCAACATCATTTGGACAATTATTACCCCTCGGTTAAAACTTTTTTTAGTCATCAAACAAGTCCATAATTTACCTTTGGGGCAATTCCACGGAAAATGTTACCCAAGGGTGGAAAAATGAAAATCAAGGAACAACTTTGTTTTTACCCGTGGAAGTATTCAGGAAGGGTCACATCATACATGACCTAATGAAAAAAAATCCGGCTCAAGTCGGAAAAGATATTTTTGAGATATTGAATAAAGTGATTATGTAAAGACATTGCAAGTAAAATTCAGTGTGTTTTGCATTATTTTCTTTGTAATGTGAAAAAATTGTCAACTATAAATGGACTTTCAGGGAAATTATTCTCTATGCCGCAAATAAAGCTGAGGACTCATTTTAACATCATCCCGCTGGATACCGCAAGAGAATAAATTTTTTCTGAAAAATGGCTATTTCAATTGTCTGATTTCCTCTCGCTGGAAGTGTAATGTGTTAACGTTTTCGATATAAAATTTTATACAGTACACTATGTTTTGGTCCAATTTTGTTCTAAATTCAAATGCAAAGCTAAAATGTGATATCACACAACATATCCAGAATTTTTTTCAAGAATTTGCATTGTTCATCCCCCAAAAAAGCGTTACGACATTACACAACCAACGCGTTACGGACATTACAATTTGTATCACAAGTGTAGCTGCATGATTACAGTTCAAATACTTTGATTCAACACTTAATGTTGATATCTGTCATAAGTTTGATACCTTGGACATTATACATGTATTAACATAATGTAGCACATTACTTCAGCCAACAATGCACTATTTCACTTTGGATTTGACTAATCCTCTACAGCCTTGTTATGTACTTGTAGTACTCCTCATGCATGCCCTCCCTGATCGTTTGCCATGCTGCAAACACTGCAGCTGCTTATCAAGCTGAGTAAGTGTACTCGTTTTCAGTGATGCTGGAGAATAACAGGGAGGATGAGGAAGAGGAACAACCAACTCCTGCTTTATAGCTTCCAATGGGGTTCTTTTTCATATAGAGATTTAGACAAAACAATCTGCCAAGTACTTTGTCGATCAAGAAGGATCCATTCTGATGGATGCAGTATGAAATTTCTGAAAAGACCAGGATCCATGAATTTCTTTGTGTACACAGCACAGCAAAAAGAAAAGGAAGAGTTATTTGCTACCCTCTCCACAATGGACAACAGGAACCACTTCTGTTTCCAAGCTGATATGGAAGCAGAATATGATAATATTCTCTAAACAGACCTTTCTGACCCTTGTCATAAAATGTACGTCTGAAAACACAGAAAAGCACATCCTTTATGTGTAAAAAGACATATTGAACTTTTGTTGAACTATTATGCATTTGTTTTAATTAGAATAAAAGCAGCATTATTAGCATATGGTTATGCTCAGTCATGGGTGTGGAAGTCCTAGCTGATATGAATGAAAAGTGTAATGTCCGTAACGCTTCTGTAATGACACATTTTTTATGATTACGCATTTGATCATCAATTACAAAAAGTCAAAAGGCTGATTTACTTGTTATTTACAGAATCACCGATCCATTGCAGACATAAATTTAGCCTTTTAGATTCTACTACGAAAAAAAGTCAACAAACTAATAAAGTATGGGGGTATACCTCCAAATACTCCTCAAATTTGGCAACTTCAAAAATAAAAGATATCATGAAAGTGCTATAGCAACATTTTTAAATGTCTATGGAGTACTATCAAACTGAAGAGAACCTAAAATATTAATACAATCATGTGACCCCTACCACTTTATGAAAGTGACAAATCTGTAATGTCCGTAACGCTCAAAATTGTATGTCCGTAACGCCACAATTATGGCTGTAGAGGGAACATGAATTCATCTGTTTCACTAATTTAACTTTACTCTTATTTAACACTTCCCTACCCTTCAATTTATTAGTAAATTGGTTTAACTGTGTGCTTAAACTCACAGACTTTTCAATGAACATACAGGCATGCAAAAAGCTGGTGTCCAAAAAATGTAATGTCCGTAACGGCACACATTTTGTCCAGTAACTACCACACGAAGTGATGAAAATGGATGGAAACTTTCACTGTATATAATTTTAGGGCCATATGTGTGTGATTCCATTTTATGAGTTCATAATAAAATGGTTGTGTTATCCTAATGACCTTTTGAAGTTGCAAAAATTCTCTGAAATGTAATGTCCGTACCGCTGGAATGGCCCTTTGTTCAAATAGAGAGAACAAATATCTACTTGCCGAAATGCAAATGTTATTTGGTTGCGTTTTCAAGAAACTGATTCAGATGAATGCCGCAAAGATGCTTCGCTCCGGGGGCTTTGCTAACATATAAAGTTGTATTTAATCCGGATCTTCTTTTTACGAAACTAATGAATAATAATCATAGTACATTGTACCTTTCATTTCACTTTCTTTCTTTCTTTTTTCTTCGTTTTCATCTTAGGCCTATTTCATTTTAATCACGGCACCTGCTTCAGCTAAAGGGTGTTCTTCAGCAGGTCCTAACCATACTAACTTTGCGATATACTTACCAGTTGAAAAGATGAGAACGGTGTCATTGTAGAGTTGTGCCTCTATTAAAGCGTTCGTAATGTTTCCTATTCCTTCATCCATACAACTGACCATGGCGGCGTACGATCGACGATTGTATGACGTGATGTTCTTATACTGTTTGAGGTACTGTTTAGGAACTTGCAGAGGCTCGTGTACACTTTGGAATGGCACGTACAGAAATAACGGCTAAAGCACGACCAAAAGAACAATGAATAAAACACAGATTACCTAGGCTATATACATATTTTAAGCAACTTTTCTCGAGTCCGCGTATAACTCTTAAATTTAAGACGAACACAAATTGGATATTTGGCACTTATACATTTATCCGCTGATGACGAATCATTCCAAATATATTATCACTTGTCTTCACATGTATTTTTCTTTATAATGTACACTGTCTCTAAAAACTGAAATGCCATCTCAACATTAAAAAGGGCCGAGGAGTGACCACTCTTTCTCAACCAGTTGCATGCATCTGACACGTTAATCTTGAATCCCGTTGATATAATGTTGGATATAACATCTAGAAAGTGTTGTAAAGTGTGGTCACTCCCCGGCCCTTTTAAATATGAAATAACATTTTCCGTTTTTAGAGTGTATCTGTTTTGTCTACACTGTTGTGCGCTGTTTTAATCAAATCGATAAAACTAAATAAATTGGATTCAATTAAAATGATATCTCAGCTAAAGTGCTTGAAGTTGAATTGACAAATTAACACCCTAGAATTTGCAAAACTTTATACAGTTATGCAGGTCACTAGCAAGATAAGTACACATAAATATCGAACACGATTTAAGCATCTTGTGGAAACTTTATTGTAACGCAGAAGTATGGAGAACGGATATGGTTAAACCAAAGAGCAAACAAGTTGCTCATAGATTTGCATTTTTAAGCACAAATCGAAGGCTATGAAGTTCATATTTCAGGGTTTCACTTTTAAACCATATCAGAGACACTGTAGAATTATGTAGCTCGGCATTTTTCAAAGATTGTTAAACGATTTATTACAAGTTAAGACCGTATGAATATCGCTCAAACCTGAGTTTTCCGATGAGTTTTGATGATATCAATTGCTTGATTAGTAAACACATGGGTAGAATACTCGCCAAAGTAGTTCCAAGCTGGTGACAAATTGTCGCGGAAGTCGAGGCCTTTCACCCATCTCCCGGTCACTTTAGTCGATCGATTGTGCGTGAAATAGCCCTCTGCACCGGTAAGATAGCCTTATTTTGAGATGATGAAAAGCAACAGTCAGCATGCATTTGTTTTTACCATATCATTATAATGGCAGAGAATCCCATTATCACCCCTCTCGCTATACAGCAACTCATACCCTGCTATAAGGATGTGTCTGTGAAATCTGAAGATCAGCAATTACTCCGAATTTGAAAAATACTCACAAACCAACGGTCAGCTTAGTGTGTGTGTGTGTACTATGCTAGCAGTTTTGTCTTTACGAGACAGAAATTCAAATCAGAGTCTAACAGTAACTATAATTCCACGAAAATTGACTAGCTCCTATACTTTGCTAAAAGTTCTAAAGTGGCATTTTCTTTTATATGCCAGTGTATTTACACACTGTTATTTTTTAAGCATGCAAAAGAGACGCTGTACCCTTAAATATGTCGGTTAACTCATGCAGCGCTAGTCTAGATCTGGACGTTAGTAGTTATTTGTTCGGAAAAACCCTACACTCATTCATCGCATACAAATATACACACCGACATATGCCTGGCCGCCGTCTTTTCACTTCCCCTCGTTAGTGGAAGGAGTGTAGGGTTTTTCCGAACAAATAACTACTAACGTCCAGATCTAGACTAATGCAGGGCGGGATTCAGGTACATGCCGCTCTGGTAATCTCCGATTATTTTAACCCGAGGTTTTTCCTATTGCAGTACAAAAGGTTGCAGAGCTGCCAATTTAAGAACGACTCATAATAAGGATTGAAGGAAATGCTAAAAATTCATCAATCTTAAATGATTTATACAAATCTGTTTAAAAAATTCACAGTTTTCTCTTTCTAATGGTTCTCCCCATTTTCTGAATGCATGTTTGACTTTTATTCTGCTTTATAACACGAGGGAAACAAATGAAATGAAGAAAAATACAATACATAAATATGACATTCTGAATAACCTCTCCACTTACCGAAAAATGTATCAAATCCCCTGTTGGTCGGTAAACATTCCTTTTTGTAGAAGCCGAGGTGCCACTTGCCCACGATGTGAGTGGCGTATCCAGACTCCTTGAGTTTCTGTGGAAGCAGTACTTCATCTACCGGAAGACAGTGGGGTCTTCCAGGCTGTAGGACGCTGTGCTGTAAACCAGTACGAATCTGTCAAGAATAAGACAAAGTGTAATTGAAGCCTAGGTATAAGGTTCGTAAATGCTAAAAATGAAATTCTTTGCGATTATGTCATGAGATAGACCTTTATGATTTATCACTGTCCTGAAAATTGCTTGCTCTGAATCTCTTCAAATTTTGAGAATTTACTACCATGTTACTACCTGTTCTCCCATAACTTAAACATCACAATTTGTCACTATAAACAATTTTCAGTAGGTTTGATGTTGTTTTCTGATGTCTGGGTGACGACAGAATACTTTATGATAGAATGACAAAAATATTAAATTCAGGACACTTTAGGAATATAACTATTGAATGGAAATGGCAAGATTGTGGAAGTAGTCCTTAAAGGGGAATGAACCCTTACATCTTACTGAATTCGAGCTACATAACAATAAGATTGGAAAATAGATGAAATGTTGAGCCAAATTTTGGTTGAACGGTTCAAGAGTTAAGATTGTTCAAAGTTTATTTTATCCTTGTTATGGATGATCCTTAAATTGGCAACTCTACCCACTTTTCAGATGAAAGTGTGGAGAACTTCCCATTGGATTTGTACACAAATTTTCAATAATTTTAAGTTTTCTGAAGTGTCAGTTGAGAAAGTATCTAAATTCTTTCAGAAAAACATGCAGAATCATTTTTGCTAGGACATACTTGCACAACAAGCAAGACCAAATCAGATATTTGATAAAAAGTGAGATTAAATGAAAATTTGTGTACAAATCCAATGGAGAGTTCTCCACACTTTCATCTAAAAAACTGGTAGAGTTGCCAATTTAACAATCCTCCATAACAAGGATCAAATAAACTTTGAACAAACATAACTCTTGAACCGTTCAACCAAATTTGTTCAAACTTTCACTAATTTCCTTATTGCATAATTGTTCTGTAATCTCTGAATGCAGGAATGTGTCTGAGTTTCATTCCACTTTAATTTGGGCTACAAGTATATGTAAACTATTTAAGGTTTCTGCTGTGAAAATTTAAGTCATGCCTTCCATCTTTGTACAATTATTATCAGACAAAATGGTGAAATTTATTGTGCAGCTTTCAATAGGGTCAGTTTCTATCTGAACCGGAGATCAATTCATACTAGTCAATTAATGGTTGCTTGTTTCTTCTAAAGTGAGCAAATTCAAGGTAAATCCATCCTGTCCTCATATGCAATCTAGTCAGTGGATGTATTGGTAATGTTTCAAGTCATTTGGTTCTTGAGGCAGTAGAAGCAGACTTCTACTGCCTTCATGCCACTGCCCTTTAAAGTTCGAACAAATTTGAAGAGATGATTTTGATTTTTCCACACCCTCTCAAGCGGCAGTTCTGCTTGTCATAGCTTGGCCTAGAACAACTCTCCACCGACTGTGTACATGAATAGAACAGCGTAATTTTCATGAAAAATGAAACTTTGATAAATCCTCGTTTCACAATGACGGGGAGTGACTATATGGTTCTCCATTCACCTTCATTACACAAACCCCATACTGAATAAGATGTTCTTCCAATGCTTTCATGCATGTACACCTGCGCAATGGTCAAAACACTGTATGGACAATAAAGTACGGGAGTGTGATGTGACGTCACACTGGTTCAAAAATATTTGTGGACAATGGCGGAACCAGGTGCAGCGCGTTTCAGTTGATTGTTTCGACCAATAACAGAGCAGCTGCATTTGCACTGAGCTATGGTTTGACTACCACCCCCCCCCCCCACACACACACACACACACACACACACACACTACTAACACACACACACACATTAGTCATACACAACAACTAGCACACACTACACTACTTAGTCACACACACACACACACGCACGCACACACACACACACACACACACACACACACACACACACACACGTATTTCCGAACCAGTCTGATATCATCACTACTGCTCTCCATGATAGAAGTAATTCTAGTAGCATCTGACAAATACCTGGTACCTGCCCGTCATAAGCTGGCTCCGTGTCGGCGTGCAAATGGGTTGCACGTAGTAGTTCTCCAGCTTGACGCCTTCCTTGGCCAGACGATCGAGGTTCGGTGTCTTGATCGCCGAGCCATGTTGCACGGCGTGATAACCGATATCGTTAAAACCGAAGTCGTCGGCCAGAATAAACACAACATGCGGTGGTTGGCCGCTGCGTGCGCCGTCTGCAGACGCCGTGTCACCGGCCGATACGGTTGTGGGTAGTGTCGGTCGTTTGTCTGCGGCAATGTTCTGCCCTGATGCGAGTTGGTTCACGACCGCTATATGCAGCAGTTGCACCAAAACAAAGATGGGCACCATGTTTAGTTTGCCGTAAAATTTAGTGTAGAGAGTGTAGTGTAAGACAGGACAGTTATATTCAATTGTGTCCAGGAAGACTCTATTCATAAGATTCGCATGGCGGAAAGGATCGATAATCTCCTGTGAACTCTGTGTATCCGTCCGTTCTCTATTATTAGGAGCTTCGGATTAAGTAGACGTGGACGACGTTCAAGTCGACCTGTGATGTAATCCATCAGGTGACTTCGTATATTTTCCATTGTTGAAAACAATAAGATATTTTTTAATTCTTTCAGGAGATAATTAAATGGACTGTGGAGTGGAAAATTTACTATCAGCGATCTTGCTAACACTACGCGTGCGCGAGATCGTCTCGTACGTCCACTGCCGAAGAGGACAACGCGAGAATGGACAATATGTCGTTGTCATCTCAGGCAGTGGACGATTGAGACGACCTGATACATGGGCAGTGTCGGCAAAAATCTCGTCGTGAATTCTCCGCATCACAGTCCTCATAAAACTGAAAAGACCTTACTTTCTCTAACAATAGACATCATGAGAATGACCTGGTGGATATGCATCACCAATCGACGTGGACGACGTCCACGTCCACTCAATCGAAAGCTCCCTAGTATGGCAAAATAACTCAATAAAACACGTGTACTAAATTCCTTATATTTCTAAAAATAATTAATTTTGATATATTTCATATTGTTCCTCATACAATTCCCGGGGGTCACTGTCATTACACGGCGCGCACCATGCTTGTGGATGGGCTTTCAAAATGGACCCTGAACAAGTAATTATCATTCGATCTCAGAATACCCTAAACAAGCATTCATGTCTGGAGAGTGGAGAGATACTTCTTTCAAGTTAACCGACTGTTAAAAGTATACCCTTCCTGATCGCCCGTCCGTGAAAAACAACAATTTTTACGTGTTTTTGTCCACGGAGCATGGTGTTCACCGGTACTGTGCCCCCCCTCCCCTCCCCTCCCCTCCCCTCCCCTCCCCGCTAGAATTATTGTCAATTCTCTAACGAACTCCTTATTCTGTTAAAACCTGCATTTTGGTTTAAATACAGATATTCAATACGTTTCCTGTCATGCCTGTAAATGCATGTATAGGTTTACATCTCTTTTAGAAATTCTGAAAATAATCATTCAATGCAAAATTTAGCCCCATATGCTACACATTATACTGTTAATTGTCAGTGAAAGTGTTAAAAGTGACTGCATGTCCCGGTTGCATGTACGTGATCATGTGGCACAGAAAATTTGCACTTTCACTAACAATTTCTTCTTCGTACAAACTTTATCAAAATTCATTCAGCGTAATATAAGGGGTGTTTATACTTTTCCTTGCAGTCGTTCAAATCTCACTCAGTGTGTGTAAGTGTACGTGTGTGTGGTGGGGGGGGGGGAGCTTATAACAGGTACATTGTGGGGAGTACCTGCACAAGAGAACACAATAGCGGCCTTTATTCCGTCAGCGTTGTATAAGTAAAAATTACGTTGTGGGATTATTTTAAAGCCCCTCAGTCATTCGTTGAAAGTTTAAGGAGAAGCCCACCCTGAAATCCAATTGATTTTAATACAGGCAGAAAAATGACAAAAACCTATTCATGAAGATTTGTCAAGAATCCATCAAAGAATAATAGAGTTATGAATGTTTAAAGTTTTAAATTTGTCACGTCGCATGCGAGCAGCTCCCCCATTTGTCATGTAAAATAAATTTCAAAATGTGCCATTTTCTCAGAAAACTGAAAATTATTTTACCTGTGCATTCAATATATAATCAAAAACATTATTTCTTACATGTTTCTATGAAAGGAAATTCAAATGCCAATTTACGGAATTTATATTACATATGCAAAGCTGCTCGCATGTGACGTCAAAACTCTGTCAATAGGTGGATTTTCGCCAAACTTTTCATTTATATGTTTCTATCATGTTTCTGCTTTTATAAAAATCAACTTTACGCCAGGGTGGACCTTTCTTTAACCCGCTGGGGACTAAGTACAAGATATCTCGGGTTGAGGTCTATGTAAAATACATGTTATAGTGAAATCAAACCATCTCCAACGGGTTAACGGAGAAGAATAGCGGCTGCCGTACCACCTGGCCACTTTACCAACGTGCAGAAGATGGCGTGATTGCTCTTTACCTCGATCCTGCTCGACGATTTACAGATTGAAGACATATCAGCTATCATTGCCTTGACCGCGATGATGCGTGACCATAAGGTTCAAAATTAACGTGACTTCAAATAAACAAAGAACAGTCGGTGTAAAAAGGAAGGACAACTCAAAAGTACCATCACTCTCTCTTCAAACTTTTAATTGAAAAAAAAAATGTTTTTATTGTACCTGTTGCTCATCTATCACTAATTAAAGTATCTCATTGTTCCCTTATCTGTAGTAACACCATTTCAGACTTTTCAGGATTTATATGATCAATACTAGTGTAAAGCCCATGTCTATGATCCGATTTCGGAAGAAAACAGAAAAGCGTTTGACATAATCACTTTAAGACATCACAGTTTGTTTATTAAGGTTCTGAATAGTCATACCGATAGTAAAATCGAAAATATGGCCCGTTTCGAGCTCTGTAGTTGGAGGAAAGCCAAATCGGCTCCCAGTCGTAGTGACGTCAAAGAAGTCCTACGGTTGTTTACGATTTAAAAATAATTTGGCCCTTACTCTGGGTTCAAAGCACCCAGCGCACCCAAATCCCATTCTAAGTATTCATGTTATCGTTCAGAACTCGAATCAAATACACTCCTGCTCATAATTATGGAATATTTTGTTGATACTTAAGTTCTTTCTCCTATATTGTCCAAAATTTTCAACACAAGAGTTTATTTCACCAAAACGCAGTACGTGAAGCAATTTTTGGATTTTCATGAGATGACTAAAAGTAAAAACTGAAATACGTTTCAGCGCAATAACAATTATATATTTATTTTTTTTTAATCCAC
>JZLH01S0313089.1:10043-28922 GCA_001188425.1 Eucidaris tribuloides
AGGAAGAGGATGATGATGATGATGATGATGATGATGATGATTAGGAGGAGAAGAAGAAGAAGAAGAATAAGTTGTTCTTACGAAGAAAAAATAAGTTTCTTGTTGGTCTTAGCTGATTGGATTGTATTGTAGGTTGTACTGATGAAGTGGTTGTACTGGAGGTTTATAATTCATTACAATTTAATACCTGATATCTAAATTGCAATTCAAGATGGAAAGACTCAACAAACCCAGGTGCCCAAGGCCCCAAGTGCCCCCATAGCACCTGAAAATCACAGTTGGGCACTCAGAAAAAAAAGAAAAGAACCTGCCAGATCTTGCAGTGCCCTTTTTGTTTTGCAATGATCAACAAAAACAACTTTGTCTATATCAATCATCATGCAGTGCAGTTTGACAATTCAATGAGCGATTGCAACGATACTCTTGCAAAGTATGAGATCATCTGTCACACTGGGATATAATTTCACGGTGGAAAAATTTGGGCATTTGGATTTTGCTGTCAGGCACTTGAATCTACATTGTACAATTTAAGTGTCCACAGGCTAATAGTGGACATGAGCTGAAAAAAAAATTAATTTACACTTGATTATGCATGAGTTTAAGTTCTAAATACATGTACATTGAAGAACCTACAGTGTAGAAAAAACAATGAAATTATGAAAACCAAATCGTTTGGATATTTCTTCCATAATTTTTATTCATTCAAAGTGGCAGCCTTTATCTGGGGGGGGGGGTGGATTCGCCCCCCCCCCAGCCTCTTTAGAGTTAAGGTTTCATTGAAAGTGACTTCACAGTTTACAGTACCACAAGTAGGCCTATACTTAAAAGTACTACAAACAGTATACTGTACGGGCAAAATAACCACCGTGGAATTATATACATGTACCCATCCCCTAACGATATCATCAGCCTAAAGATGGGTAAAGCTAAAGCTATGTAGGTGAGGCTTAAAGGCATATTTCAGTTACTAGGCAACATTGCCTCTAATTACTATGGTGCCTTTGCAGTTAACATTATCGCATCAGTTAACAGTATGGTACAGGACAGGTACTGTACTACTGACTGAGTATGTACATTGCACATGCATAGTATTATTAGTGATCAAACACGCTGTGTAAATGATAGTTTACATTGACTGTGTGGGTATACAATGATAAGAAATGCTCGTGGGCCTACAGTGTGCTAGCTTGAAATAAAGTCTGAAATTATGTCAATGGATGTGAGTGTTGTATTGTCATTCAAGTGGTAGTTAAAAGTCTGTGGTTGTTTACAAATCCGGGTTTGGCATATAGGGCAAACTTTGACTGTAAGAGGGGGAAGTGGGCAGGTTAAAGACATTATTTAATATTATAAAGGTTCAGTTTAAAAAAATGTTAAAATTGGCATATAGGGCAAACTTTGACTGTAAGAGGGGGAAGTGGGCAGGTTAAAGACATTATTTAATATTATAAAGGTTCAGTTAAAAAAAAAATTACAAATTTTCATAGATCTGAGCTACGGTTTTTAACAGACAAATAAACACCCTATGATACAAAACATTAGACAGTTACATGTATGCTGTCATTACAGTTAGTAAATGTTGATTTGCAACGTATCACCTTGTAAGGTTTTTGAGTCACTTGCGGGATCCCCATTTTTTAAAAAAATGTCAAAATTTGCTATCTGACAGATAGTGTGTAGATTCAAATTAAACATTCGAGAACACAATACAGATAATATTGGGCCTTTTTTTGTCACGTGTGTGACCAAAAATATGCAAATTTGTGGAATATACCTCTTCTAATTCTTAAAAGCTTTGTAGGTATACTGTTTTGTACTACATGCATGGCATCTGTCAAAGTCTATCAACCCATAGTTTTATATGTCATAATTTCACACGGAAGCACTTTTTCAATAACTTACATGTAGGTTTCTATTTAAAACTCTGTGAATTATATGAAGGTGAAACCTTCATATTATCAGTAGACAGTCTTTATAGTTCCCTAAATGAAAAAAAAGCAATTAATAAGATTTATCTGGTACAAGAGGGGGACTCAACTGGATCATTGATTTTCACATTGTAATTTTAAGCACTTGATGATCATTTTGAACTGCAATTTTTTTCAAGGCTTCATTTTTTAGACCTTATCAGAGACAGTACCATAGAGTATCATGTACATGTAGCTCTGATTTTTTTTTTAAACTGGAAACATTCTTGGAAGCTGGAAATTTTTTGAGGCCTAGAAGAAAGGGACTCAAGAAGAATTCAAACATCTACCAGATGCAAGTTTTCAGGCAAAAATCTAAACTTTTCAGCAGGCCCTGGCAATTTACTTTCTGGGCATATTTCAGGATTTTTATTTACAGCTGTGAACATAAACTACAGTTCATTCCTAAGCTTGAAGTAATTTTTTCAGACACTCTCATATTCTACCTGGCATACACGTATCTATAGTTCTGCATACATGTACACTGTACATACATGTACATGTACGTACACATGCTGCAATGCAGTGACCAATGTGCATGCATTCTATGAATTCCAGATGCATGCGCATCTCAGCATCGTGTATTCTGATCAGATTTGCTCGTTTGCTCCCTTCTCACTGTCGACAAAACGTGACCTCCTTGTTTCCACCACCGAATGACGTCAGAGAGTCGGCCGCTAGGAGCGATTCATTTTCCCGACAAAAGCCCAGCGGGTCATGTGTAAATGTATTCCCTATTCATCATCTATAAACTCGCTCTTCACTGCATTCTTGCCAGGGATCTAATTATACTTCACATGTAATTTAATACACAGTTATGGTAGTGCAGTCTGTAGTAATTACATACAGTACATGTATTGTATTAAAGTCATAATTATTAATCAGGACACAGAGTTTACGTGCCTGTATTCTGTACTGTACATGTACTGTATGTACATGTGCGTACATGTACATTGTACATGTAAGTCAGTATATTAATTTCCAAATACATGTACTGTACTCTGTGTTTGTGAGCTGTAGAGATTTTTAAGAATTGTACAATTGTATAACCAGGGCTCCACACTAACTTTTTTGCCTGCTTGCCCATCGGGCAAGTGAAATTATCACTTTCAGATTTTTACTTGCCCGAATGATGGATTTACTTGCCCGATAAACAATAAACAAAAACGTTAAAATTATTTCTCACTAAATTTAAACAATAAGCCTTTTTATAGCGTTGGACATTTATGATTTTAATTCTGAGGGTTGCAATAGGTGTGATTTATGAAGTTGAGTCATTAAATTATACGCTGAACACAGAATTTTTGGTTGTTGTTTATGGACATATTTGGCTCATTTCATGATGCAAAATTTTACTTGCCGCAATGGGCAAGTACAAGTTTAACATTTTAGGTTTTTATCTGCCCAACATGACTAATTTTTACTTGAGCCCGTGTGCAAGCGGGCAAGGTGCTAGTGTGAGCCCCTGGTATAACATGTGACTCATATGTAGCACACCAGTCAAGGATTATGATATTGTGATTCTCGCAGGCATACACAATTTAAGAGACGAAGTATACAGTACCGGGTGATTACGTTGCAGGAACAACAACATTTTAATATCAACTCTCAAACCTCTCTGTACCAGCTGTATTGCTAAAAATTCACTATAAACGTAAGGAAGAGTATTTGAAAACAACACAGAACCCTTCGTTTTTGGACATATAATACCCACTGCTGACAAAGTACTAACACAGAAATCTATATTGTGGACCGATGTTAATATGTTGCTCATACACACTGCAGAACGGAGCCTACTCCTCTTGGGTCTACAAACTGCCACATTCCATTCAACTTGTTATTGGCATATGAATGAATTTAGTCCCACCAATGTATAATGCAATGTAATTGTCCTCTCAGCTGAAAATATGGAAATGTGAAATTTTGATTGAAAGATCTTCATCATCACCAGTACTCGTATTCTCTTTAAAGATGAGAAGGCGCCAGCAACTAATCGAGCATAATAAAGTTAAGAATAAAAATGACATTGTGAATATTTGTGAGAATTATGTACAGTGGTGACGAACAACTAGACTAAATAATAGGGGTAACTGTGTGTACTCACCCTCATCAAGGCTATAAGATTAGTTAATTTGTGCTTTTATGTTTACATCTTTTAAGTTTTACCCCTAAAGCACACAGAACCTTGCAGTTCTACATGTAACATGCCTAACATGTATACGGGACAGTGATTTTTTCCGGCTGATCGCGGAAAACGGACCCGGAATTCACGGAAACAGACCTTCGAGAACGGAAAGTGCTTTCAAGTACGGAAAATCACGGAAAACTATTTTTCCTCAAAATCTTCACAATTTACGAAGGGAACTAAAATTTGTATACAGCAAATTCACAAGAAATTAGACCCAACAATTGCTTGAAACGATCAACGCAAACAGTAAAGAATAACTTGCAACACCACAACCAACGCAGATGCCGATTGCACAGTGCATACGACATACGACGTATAGTATGACAATACCGAAACGAACACAGCTAGGTCTGGCAGGAACAACACTGAGTGAACAGAAAACAATCACAGATCACAGAACGACAAGAACACAAGAAGCAACCATGATCACATTCACACAAACTATGTCCTCAATCATCAATTATACTAGCAACAATACTCACACACAAATCACTTTGACTGACAATTTCGAGACTTTATCCAAAATAGAATTCATCTTCGATTGAGTCTACAGAACACTGACAAACGTGTCTATACACAGTACCCGGCCCGCCGTTTATACAAGACGTTATATGCTCCGCTAGGCGCTTCGCAGCGCTCAACACTTGTGTCTTACTCACAGTACCGGGCCGGCATTGAATGGTGTCATATTTTGCGCATACGATAGGGCACACTACGACTGCACAAATACCTGTGGCGGTGGGATGAGCACTTAGTCTTTAGACTGCGACATTTACCGCGCAGTTGTTGTGTGCTATCCTACACAGGGAATGCACGCACACAGATTACCAAGTCTCAGCTGATGCAGCAGTATACAGCCAGCCAGGCTGCCTAAAAGGTGCGATTGTTTATGTGGGACTCAAGCAAGCGTGATCGTCGTTGGATGCGGCGTGCGATATAGAAATGTACTAGAAAGTCGGGGAACAGTTAAGCAAAGTGGAATTAATCAGATTCAACGAAAAGCACCTAAAGTTTAAGTTGGCATTGCATTACTGACTGACCAAATTAGAGAGGCAGGATTTTCGTGATAGCGTTTTGTGACGTTCAGACATGTCTGTTGTATCAAACTTCCCGGAATGTATCAATTACCGCGGTTACAAGGTTCCCGAACCAGGAACTCAAATTTGACAAGTGTGCCGCGAGAATTTTCAAATAGCATGAGTTTGCGTAGGTGAGCCGGCTGAAATATCCGTCACGCAGAAAAAAATAGTACGAAGAAAATACGAAAATCACAAAAATAACTAAAATATTTCGAAAAAAAAAAGGTCTATCCTGAAAAGGACTGACCTCAGGATACTCAGGTTGACGGTGTCGTCAGTCACGGGGTATAATATCGTAGTTTTCCTTCTCGTGGAGATCCGCGTTGACGTATCTTGATTGTTGTCAAGTTGACTGTGTCAAACCACGTCGCAGAAGGCGAAGTGCATGATCAGCGGGCTTGTAATCTCGACGTTTTCGTCGTTAGATTAGGGCTGATTTGATGATTTTTCGAGTTATTATTCCGTCCGCCCCGTCCGCGTTAGTCCTAGCATCGCCGGGTGATTTCGTGATAGCAGTGGTTCGTACGGAATTATCGCCAAAACTCCGAAAAAAATTCTAGTTATCACGAGTCGGCATTGCCACACGTAATCATCATACTTGTAAATTTTACGAAGTATCACTAGGGATAGCCTGCGCGCAGCGCACCGCGAACGTTCACTCGTATTCACTGTACTGCAACGCTGAGGAGGCCCGCGCGCCGAGCGCGTACCTGTACTGTTATAGAAAGAAAATGCGCCTGCGCGTATCTGTTGTCATGGCGACCAGAGCATTCACCTCCTCGAAAGCTTGAAAACAAGATTTCACCGGAAGTGTCGTGACGTCTACCGGAAGTGGGGTTACGTCATGAAAATAGTTTCGTATTTTGCTAGATTTTGCTTTTTTTCCTTTTAGACGGCGTTATCGCGGGATTTTGGGCTCCAAATTAAAAAACAACCTACAGATTTCTGTAGGTTACAAAACTACTTTTTTGATGGCGAATCCGATTTTCGCATTTTAGGCTGCCCAAACAACGCGCTCGCGAGCGATTTGAGGCCTTCGGCCTCAATCGCTCTATATAAGCAGAGCATTCTAAAAAATAGGAATGGAGGCTCCGCCTCATCCTATTTTTAGAAAATGACGTCATTCCGCTATTCTGCACAATCCCCTTAAGTTTAAACGCTAAAACGGATTTTGTCCAACAGCCTTATACGTATGCATGATTTCGTGCGACAAAATTCGTAATTTGTATGATTTTTAGTAAACGGAATTGTCACTTTTTCATGCATACAAAGTCTATGGGGAAACGGAATTTCCGTTTTTCAAGCAGTTGAAACGGAATTTAAGATTTTGAAACGGAAAAGGGAATTTTTTGAAACGGAAAATCACTGTCCTTACATGTATAGGGGGAGGAGCTTATCAATTCAAACAGTGCATACATGTACATTACCACGGTGCGGCTAACACACGTCGCGTGACATGCATTGGTCACGCATGGTCAACTCCCTGCAGTGCACGTGCAATCTGATTGGTTGGCAAGAACTCAAATATTTTCTTAACTTATGCATGTTAGTTGCTGGTGCCTTCTCCCTTTAACCAAAGAGATAACTCTTTGCTTTAACTGTGTGTTGCATTATCATGTTATACATTCTTTTGTCTCCATGGGGATCACCCAGTCAGTGTCTTCTGTCTAGTACTCTCATATGTATACTCTTTATCAGGGGAAAAAATACACAGGACGCTGGGCGATTTTGCCCCTGAAATGGCAAAAGAACTCCGTAAATTTGAAAAGAGCCCTCATAAATTGCCATAGGGTTCAATACAAAAGATTATCTGGAATGCACTGAAACACAAAAACTGTCACCGAAATGAATTTTTGTACTTTTCATTGCTGTTTATTATTCTCAGCAGGGGTGTATCGAGGATTTTTTCAGGGGGAGGGGTCTTGATTTTAATTTTTTGGACATTTTCACAATAAAATTTCAGCAAGATGTGATTAAAATGTATTTGATTAATGCTTTTTCATTTATGTTCTAGTGAAATAGCACACAATGGTAAATCTACTAGTCCCAGTTTCACTCACTCTTTCTGCCTCTTACCTACCCCCCCCCACCCCACCCCCACCCCACCAAAAAGACAAACAAAAACAGCTCCTTCATGTACATGTACATGTACATGTACATTTACAAATTGTAGGCCTACACATGTTCTACGACATTTGTACATTACCTGATGGAGACGGTTCCCATTAGTTGAGTTTGGTGGACAATCAATAAATGCTAGCAGCTACCCAGCCTTGGGGAATGGGTCAGCCAGTCAGACTGGGAACAGGGCTTGGGATAAATTACATCACAGTACAGATAATTATAGTACATGTACCACAAGGCTGTACTACATGTACAGTATCTGGTAAATGCAATGATATGCAAACATTGTACAGTCAAACCTGTCTATCGTGGCCACACAAGGGAAACCAAAATGTGGCCTTCATAGACAGGTGGCTGCTATAGACAGGTTCTGTAACACATGATTTGTCTTCAGGGGAATCGTTTTAGTGGCCACTATAGACAGGTTGGCTGCTATAGAGAGGTGGTCGCTAAGACAGGTTTGACTGTATTTGGAAAGTATGTTTGTATACATGTTGCCATTTCAGTGCTGTGCTTCTTTCCTTTTACTTTGTTTTTTTTTCTTTACTTTTCAAAGGTATTTATTTTGGGGGTAGAGACTGTATCAGCGTGTTTCTATTGAAGGTTGTTTTCGGGAATGAACCGGCTAATGGAGTAGAAGATCTCAATAGAAAGAGACCTTCTCCGCCATTATCTGATTTTTAGCGGAGAAAGTTTCGCGGGAAATTATCCTGCTTTTTGCAGGATGATAGCGGAGAGCTGTACCGAAAGATACGTTAAGACGCCAATAGAAACAGACGTTAACCGACCGGAAAATCAACAAAACCACGTGATCGGAATACGTGACCCCTGGCTGCAGGGCACGTGTGTTTGATTGAGCATAAATTTGACCTAGCGCGTCCCACAATACCTTGCGGCAACCCAGGTCAACGTACTCTTAGCCGGTAATCATATGATCCCGGTAGGATCGATGGTGCTTTGCGGAAAACGCAATCCAATAGAAACAGACATTTTCCGCTATTAGCCGGTTAAATTTTCTCCGGATAAATATGGCAGGCTCAATAGAAACACGCTGTATGTGTGCGGAGCTGTGAGACACTGAAGAATGTGCCCATGATTTGCTTACCCTGAAATGAACTTTCCAACCCAATGAGCTGAAAATTATTTACATGTATAATGTAAATATTCAGATGAATATTTACCTGACCTCTCACAGAAGCTTTGGGATGAAAAGCCAGGTTTCGTGAAAATACACTCATAAAATTCAAACAGAATATCCTGCATATCACAAACAGAATTTTAATTTTATACAGCCTTTAAAGATTGTGTCAGGGATTTGCAAGTCCATTACTTCCCTTCATTATCAATACCAAACGGTAGTTACAAATGGTGTGTTGAAAGTTTGAGATCCATACTTCATGAATTTGTTGTTTTATGAGAAAAACTAATAATGACATGTTACCAGAATGTTGTTCTTTCCGTGAGTTAAATTTTGCTCAAATTGCGAATTGCGGTTATGTGTACCGTCGCAAGACCAGCGGAGCACCCTGATTGGTTTAACGGCTTAACTCTGCGCAACCTTTGGCTAACGGCTGATCTTGCAATTTTGGAACGGCCCGTGCACGTCGACGTCACTGTATATTTTGAAGTTTAAATGTCCAGATTTTCACCAAAACTACGTATTCTACCCAAAGGTTCTATGACAGGTGTTTATTTATACTCATCTTCACATTGTGAACGATATGAGCTGATTTCATTCATTATACCGTTTTCTGACGTGCAAATCCCGTCCTCTGTCTTTAAGTTCGTCTGACTGCCAAACCTGATTCGTGTATCATCTAGTGAATAGTGAGTACGTACTAATTTAGGTCAAAAACTCACACCAGTACATTCAGATGATTGTCATGAAATCTGTAAGTACTATGATGGAATTTAAACAAATGCAAAATTAGTAGTGCTATGTCCATTGTGTGAAACCTACACTGCGTTTACAAAATATAGCTTCAGCAATGGCCCAGCTTCAAATGATTAATCGTTTGCATAAATTTCAAAATATTTAAAACTTGGGAATCCCAAATTTCAAACATTTTATTTTTATGTAGGGGCTTATCTTTATTTGGATCAATCTATGCAAAAACAATTTGGTGTGCAAATCCAAATCACAGTCTTAACCCATTGCCTACAAGATTTTGTAAATCTCCATAGACTTTGTACAGGGCCCATCCGGTTCCCGTAAGCAACGGGTTAATAGAAAGTGTGAGTGGTTTCACATCAGCAGTAGATGTACTGTACATGTGTATTTGGAAAAACATTGATTTTGTTATAGTACACATACTGTAGAACGCATGGTCAACAGATACACGTAGATGGATGCATAAAGTACATGCACAAGTTTTAGAATACATGCTGTCCATGTACATATATATTGTATCATGGAGGTCTACATGTACATCCATTACATGGTTGTACAATGTATTTTGTTTTCAGAGCGCATGTGAGGATTGGGAGCTCTGCTTGATGTTGATGTTACACTGGAAATGATCTGTGGTGGCATTGTTTAAAATGTTCAACACATGGTACATGTATTTCCAGTGAGATGATCTATGTGTAGAGGATACATGTGATGATGATGACGACGACAATGACGACAACAACAACGATGATGATAATGATGATGATTTTTATAATGTTGATGGTGATGGTGGTAGTGATGATGACTCTGATGATGATGGTGATGGTGGTAGTGATGATGATGATTGAAGATGATGTTGTTGATGGTAATGGTGATAGTGCTGGTGATAATGGTGATGATGATAATGAGGAACAGGAGGAAGAGGATGGTGGTGGGGTGATGATGATGATGATGGTGGTGATGATGATGATGATGATGATGATGATGATGATGATGATGATGATGATGATGATGATGATGATGATGATGATGATGATGATGATGATGATGATGATGATGATGATGATGATGATGATGGTGGTGGTGGTGGTGGTGGTGGTGGTGGTGATGGTGGTGAGGATGGTGATGATGTAGATAATAGTGGTGGTGAATTTTGTGTTTATCTCTATGGTGATGATGATGATGATGATGATGATGATGATGATGATGATGATTGATAATGGTAATGATGATGATAGTGATGAAGAAAATGATGTTAAACATGATGATAATCACAATGTAATGATGATGGTAATGATAAATTGATAATGATGATGGTGGTGGTGGTGATGATGGTAGTGATGATGAAAGTGATGTTTATAAGTTCAATACTTGATAATTTTAACCAACTAATTATGTTGTGTTTGTTTCATTCATACCATCTACATTTGCCTGCAAATTCCATAGCACTTCAATTTCCTTCAGTCTTTACTCTACATGGCCCAGACAGGTGTTTTATAACCGATACTGTGCATATCACACACTGTACATGTAGGCAAGTCCTACATGACATGCTCTCCCTATATGAACGTAGCTCTTGCCCATTAGCTTAGCTTGCTCTGACGTCAAACGTCTAGTTTGGCCATTATGACGAGAGTTACCGAGTCGGCTGAATGAAATGTAATGCAATGCATTTGAAGAGTGATGCCTATAAGTGCTTTTTATTCAGCATCGGGCAATTCTAGCACTCATTCATCTAATTTTGCCAAATCCTGTGGTAGAAATACATGTATTGTACCTGACCTGTCTATTTTCTAAATACATCAGTTCATTCATGTGTTGATTGTGTTCGTCTGTCTAATGCTGTAAATACATTTATTTTCTTGATTACATGTAAAACTGTATAGTTACCCACCCCCTCCCCCCCCCCCCCCCCCAAAAAATATTCTATCTCTCTTGAAATTAAGCCGTAAGGTTCTGTTGTTCTTGTTGCATGAATTTCAACAATTTTGGTTCATATTCTTTTCTGAGTACTCAAAATATTTTCACTGGTGATATTTCTTATAAACCAAAATGGAACACAAAATGTAATTTAACTAAAAGTATGATATTCTGGTATTAGCTACTATACTAGTAATTGATCTATATTTGTGAAGAAAGGAACTTAAGGAATTTCATTAATGTTTTGCAATAATTGCATTGATAAATAGCTTTATTGTGTAGAGTATTAACTTTCGTTATTTTAAGGACACATATATTAACAAAATCTTGTGAAATTACATACATGTACATGCAAGTTTTCCAGTCCCAAAAGTGAAATTTTCTTGGTATTTCATTGTTTTTACAACCTTGACATTATATAATTTATAATATTTCAAGAACAATGTAATCTTTCTGGTCCCAATTTGTTTGTTATCATGTGCACTGTATAACAAGAGTCTACCTTAAATGTTTTATTACATATATGTGCATAGATCTGCATAAAATAAATTTGTTTTGGATTGTTACATAAAATGTGTTCTTGCAAATACATGTATGTCCAGCTTGTATTCTTGTTGTGCTTTAACCCGTTGGAGACTAAGTACGAGTTAACTCATGTTGGGGTCTATGGAAAGTGTGTGTTACAGCAAAATCAAACTGTCTCCAACGGGTAAGTATGCTCTGTACAAGCACAGTTTACAACCATATGCTTGTATTATACCGTATGGACAAGAGTGTTGAGAAATAAACATTTCTCTGTCAAGAAGAAATGTTTATTTTGGGTCATTGCATATGGTAGATGTCTAGTCACAATATGGCATATGAATACATGTAGGGACATTGATTTTCCGCTTCAAGAAAAGGCCCTTTCCGTTTCCAAAAATCTGGAATTCCGTTTCAACTTGTCTGAAAAATGGAAATTCCGTTTTACCATAGACTTTGTATACATGAAGAAAAATGACAATTCCGTTTACATAAAACTTGAAACAAATATTTCTCGCTGTTTTTGTGTTTTTGTGTCGACTTTTTCTAATTTTTGTTCTGAGTTTCGTGTTTTTTCCTTTCAAAAAGTAAAAATTTGCAGAAAAAAAAGAGGTTTTCCATGATTTTCCGTTTGAAAACTCATTTCCCATTTCAAATTGTGATTTCCGGATATTCTGTCCGTTTTCTGTTATCGTGGAAAATCATTGTCCCTATACATGTATTCTTCTAACAGTTTGCAGGCCTTTGTTATTGGAAAGTTTTCCACCTATAATTTGAGACTTTATGTAGAGACAGTGATTTTGCGTTTAAAAAAAAGGTCTTTTCCGTTTCTGAAAACCTGTGATTCCATTTCAACTTGATCTAAAAATAGAAATTCCATTTTGTCATAGAAAATGATCACAGCAAAAAATATGGATTCCGTTTTGCAAAGGTGAATTTCATGAATTTTCACTTGAAAAGTACAGAACCAAACCTGATTTTATGTTTTGATTTACCGGTAAACGGAAAATCACTGTCCCGATTTATTTGCACTTGCATAAAAATGGGGAGGGAGCAGTTGGGGGGGGGGGGGGCTTGGGCCTTGGGCCTTGCAGGTACACTGTACACTCACAATAATAGTCAAATGTGGTATACAGTCGATAGCAGCCACTTGTCTATAGCACCTGCCTACATGTATATGTTGCCACTGAAATGATTCTTGTAGAAACAAATTGTGCTTAAAAGTCTGTCTATAGCAGCCACCTGTCTATAGGTCGCATTTCTCATTTCCCTTGCATGGCCTTTATAGACAGGTATTGCTGTACTGTACTGTATGCCATTATTTTGCGTCCATATATTTTCGCGATTTTGCTTCAAGACGGGGAATTCGCAAGAGTATATTTTCACAATTTTATTGTATTCGCATTCACATTGTACAGAAATATCAGGAAGTGAAAATTACATGTAAAAAAAAATACATGTAAGCGACAATAAAACCACCGCGAAATATTCAGCGTATACAGTATATAGCTGAATTGCTAAAACCGATGTAATAGATTTTTCATATGTCGTTTTCTGTATTTTAAGATCGCAACTGGCAATTCGCGAGCTATTTGGATTGTGCGCGGACAGGACATTTAGAAAGTTCTTTTCCTTGTAAGAATTAAGCGGCTTGAAGTAAATTAAGCCTAATTTGTACATGTAGAAAGACCTGTGGGCTGTGGCTGCGGGAAATAAATATCGGAAAGAAATTTCTGCATCATGCCATTCTCTCTGATGTGTGAAAGTACAGCGCTGCGCGGACGGAACGTGTTCGACATGGTGTTTTGAAATAGACTTGTACAAGTCTAAAAAGTCTTGTGTGAGTTTGACAGGACTTGATGAAATTGATAATGATACAAATGAAGCTTGGCAAATAGGTTACATGTATCAGTGTGGTTAATACAATTTGTGCCACATTAACTAATTATTGGAAGTAATTAATTACAGCATAGCGGACAGGACATTTTGGAGTGTAGCGGACAGGACTCTTTGTCGGCAATGCTTATATTGCATACGTTTAACACATAAAGTATAATTTAATGTTTAAACCTCAATACCATGTGGATCAAAAGTGTCAGAAGACTTAGTAAGAACCTTATGAGTTATTTGTCTCAAGCAAAAATACTACCCGAGTACCACAGATGAATTACACACACATAATGCACACACAATATCACATATTATGCCATTCAAATGCAAATAGTGTACATGTGCTATGTTACAACAGGTGCATAATTACACTTTAATTTTCTTCTAAATGATAACACAAACACATCCATAATCACCACCGATAAACACACAAACATCTTTACACACATCATGTAACAACAGCATACGACCATACAGAAAAACAAATAAAAACTACATTTATGATATTAAAATACATTTGTCCGTGTCCGCGACAAAATGTCCTGTCCGCGACGAAAATGGTCCTGTCCGCGACGTTTTGTCCGCGACGACAGATTTTCATTAGTCTCTAACTTTAATAAAGTTTTTCTACGATTCTTGATTTATAGTAAGATATTAACTGCCCCCATCTTAATCAGAGAAAATAAGTCTACTTTATGAAGTGCCAAACTGCAGAGTAATTAAAACTTTTTGATTCAAACGTCGCGGACAGGACAATTGCCTTTTATGACAGGCCAATCAGAAGAAGAAATTTCTAGAGGGTTGCCATGGAACTATTTCCTGAATTTACATGAAATGCTATATGTCTACACATAGAATGGGTGTTAATATCTTTTCATTAATGTAAAATTTGAAAAAATGTGTTTGTCCAGTCCGCGACGCAAAATGCTCATTTTTGGGAAAAATCACATTTTTTCATGACTTTCCACCAACTTGTGCAGAAAATCAAAATAAGTACAGTTAACTTCAGACATTGCACATTCTAAATTTCATAAAATATTAAAGAACATGTAAATTTCATTTTTTAAGATTCATGTCGCAAATTTTGCCCAACTGCTGATCTTAGTGATCTATAATTTTAACAAACATCTATCAGAAAAAATGAACCATCTGGACTCGAACTTGTCATCTACAGTTTTCCAGGCTGCGGCAATACCACCAGGCTATCCCTGGTTATCAGTATTGACATAATGAACATGTACATGTGGGATAAATACGAGGCTCACAATTCTGACATTGTCATGTTAAATAGTCCAAGGTGGACAAGTTTAATTGAAGGAATGAAAGAGATTATTCATAGAGGTGAAATTGTGACGTAATATTTTTCATGTGTCGCTAAGATCGCAACTGCTGATCTATAATTTCAAGTTTTAACAAACATGTCGGAAAAAAAACATACACATGTAGATGAAAGGTTTGAGTCCCAATGGTTCATACTGTACTATAGAAATTATTTAAAGATAGAAATGTGTTACTGTTGAATTTAATCTTACAGTCACGTACTGTAGGATTTAGTGCAAATTTTTGGCCATACAGTGTATTGGCCAAGTACATGTACACATGGACCTACACCATGATGTACATCACCTCTACATGTATATTATTTGCAGTGATGTGTGACTCGAGTCCGGTCTTGGACTCGAGACCGGACTCGAGTCCATTTTTGCCGGACTCGGTCTTGGACTCGGACTCGAAGGTTCATGACTCGGTCTCGGACTCGGACTCGGGGCCTGTGACTCGATGACTCGGCGTCGAGTCCGGCTCGAGACCGGGGCATATTGGCGCTATACTGCAGTTGCCGAAACTGAGTTTCGTATCCAAACGGATATCTCAGGTTCCATTTGCTAAAATTTCATCAAAATTTCACCCAATATTTTCAAATATAAAATCACTTAAATAAATTTCAGCCAAATCGGATCACACAGTAGCAGTCCACTGCCTGGACTGTCTTCCGTGTTTCTAGTTTTGCAATGCGTAGTACATATTACATGTGATGTGTGTGTACATACACATCACTTTACACTACACACATACACAATTTGCTTCTTCTGAACAAACTAAAGAATGATGAAGCAAAAATGTGAAATTTGTCACTGCCACTATTAACATTTCCGTTGAATATCGCAAGCACTTTGAAAGGATGATAGTACCTTTCAACTTTTTTAAATGTATCAAGTACTGGTGATCTCCAAATTTATTATGTAATTTCTTTGAAGATGTTTCGGTAAGTGGTAACTCAAGTTACAGACAGTTATGTGTGGCTGAATTACACTTGCTTATACATGTAGAACAAGGAGGGTGTTGACAAACAAGTGAAAATGTTATAAGTGATTGATTCTGCATTTTAAAGACACAGATACGACGGTTTTCTTAATAAACTACATGTAAGTTTAAAACTTGAGTAACTACATACTATCGTCTTGTAATTATTTTTGTGGTTTGTTATCTTTTGTTGGGAAACTGAATAATTTGTTGATTCATTTGAATGATTCTTTAGTAAGTAGGTCCCTACGGATATTTTGAATGAGATACAGTACTTGTTTCTAATTAATTAATATGTATACATTTGCACATGTGCGGACTCGGATCGGTCTCGGTCTCGGACATGCCGGACTCGGTCTCGGACTCGACTCGAAGCGTTCATGACTCGGACTCGGATTGGACTCGGGAAAAGGCCGGACTCGGACTTGGACTCGGACTCGGACTTACTGGACTCGGACACATCACTGATTATTTGTATGATACATGTCATGATTTTTGTAAGCAAGTTTAGTTTTATATCATATAACTTGTAAGTTGGAAATGAAAAATAAATTAATGAAATTACAAGAAAAAAAAATCAGAAATACTATTCAAATTTGTTACATGTGAGCATTAATTTGACAAATACAGATACAATAGCATACACATACTCATTTTTATAGCATGAGCGAACCAGTTTGGTGTGTAATCGTCGGCAAACATTTGGAGCAAGGTAAACATATCCAGAATATCAATCTTGAACATCTGGATATTATTGTTGACACGTCACACGGAAAGTATCTACACATGATTCTGTCCAAATGGCCTCATCTCCTATTGACACTAATTAGATTACGAAGGATGCGATAAAACACATTTATTGATTCATAAAAGCAGTGATATGTATGTACATGTATTCCATATGGTGCATAGTGACCATTTGCCTAAATCTTTTATTCATACGTATTACATATGTACTTATATGTATAGGTACATGTACATACATGTACATGAATTACATGCATTTGACATTGATTTGATACTGTTTGCATGTGAGACAGACAGACAATGCATACACTCCAACCCAGAACACAAGACACACAGCACTTGCACTCAAGCCACACTAGCTCTATTACATGTAGGGCAAACTTTAGATTCAAATGCACATGCGCCCACAACCCATAACAAACAACATGTACATGTATGTACAGCAGGTGTGTGTGTGCACACACACACAACACACACACACACACACACACACACACACACACAAACTTTGTTGTGTTTTTCAGTGATTTTTATTTGATTCCATACACTGAGCAATAACAAAAACAAACAAACAAAATACACATGATTTTACATTCATTTTGAAAATAACACGTACACATCACTAAATACATAACACACACATCACACAACAACCACACACACACACACACAACACACAACACACACACATCCGAACACAACACACACACACTGCAATCCCAAAACACACAAAACAAGCACACACAGAGCACACACACACACACACACACACACACACACACAACACACACACACACACACACATTACCGACAAGAGCTACATTGTTGGGGTGTTCCTGTATGTGCAGTGTGGGTGTTCATAATAGGTATAAAAACATAGTGAGTGTATGATTTTAACCCCCACAATGCCGAAATACGCCCACAATGTAACCTCATACATGTACTTAAACATACACCACAATGTACCTCCTGCACGCCTGCAACATACAATAGACCACACAACACACAAAAGACATTACCACATCATTATAGGAGCAAAAATAAAACAAAAACGGTTCACTTTAGCAGTCCACTGTGTTGTTTTATAACCATTTAAAATGTTTCACTGTGGGGGTACCCCCACAATGCGGAAATACGCCCACAATGTAACCTCATACTTAAACATACACCACAATGGTAACCTCCTGCACATCACACACACACACTACACACACACACCAACACACACACACACACACACACAACACACACACACACACACACACATGTATACAAGCATACTGTATACGTACTAGTATAGCCATGTGTGTGTACATGAACCACACCACTACTATTGCTACATGTAAATCAATTTCTCAATGAATTCAGCAGCCGTTGTAGAATAATGTCAATTGATTATTTGTCCTCAGATGATGTCACACTGTGCGTAAGTGTTTGTTGTACAGTGCAGTGTGTTTTATCAATATCATACTGTGATAAGCTACTGTGTGCATGTATGTATATTTCTGGAAAGGTCATGAAGAATAGTAATTACTATAAAATGCTTCATAGTTTGTATCAATTGGTCATAAAATGTAGATATACTCCTAAAAGCTATATTTATCCGTATGAACTAAACAGAAGAGTTTACTTTTTTGGCTGGCACTTAGAAACATTTTGACCTGACATGCAAAAAGGGAGGGGAATCTAGTCTTGTGTGTGTCCACTCCCTGTTTTTTCTTCACCCCATTGGCTACAAAAGGGGTGGGGGTCTTTTACTAAACACTCAGGTTGCATCGCGTTTGAAATTAATTGCATTTTGAATTGTAATCTTCAGTCGGGCAAACACGCTGGGAAAAATGACAAGATCCTGATTTAAAAATTGAGTTTCATATCAAATGACTGAAATATACTGAAGCATACCAAACACAAGACAAAAATGCAGGTGGGCAGTTCCACGCGAAAGTGGACATGGTACCCAAAATTTCACAAACATAGTACCCCATCAAATTTGGTGTCAAATTCAAGGTAAAAGTCCAAATTTTCTGATTTTGAACTCAGAATTACATTTTTGTTGCATTTTCATACTTGAAATTCCAGGTTAATTACTGATTAATTTTTTGCCTGAAAATGTGAAAAATTACATGAGATTTTTTTCCCCCACAAAATTCAAAAAAGATCTTAAAAATTCCTCAATTGTAGTTTATACTATAGTTCTGTCTCAAAGAAAGTAATACATGTAGTCAAATTGCGTTTTATGGATTTTGTTAC
>JZLH01S0313100.1:50409-60531 GCA_001188425.1 Eucidaris tribuloides
TAACCAATGCGTATCAAAGGAGTCATTGAATATTTTGGGCAATAATTATTGATGTAACTGTACATAAAGAGACCTGTTTTAAATTTAATTTTATCACGAGAATTAACCGTATTTAAGTTCTTAAAAAGTGGTGGGTGTGGCAAGTAGTGTGAGTTTGAACAAATGCGTATAGCTTTCTTTTGTAATAGACTAAGTCGATTTAAATGGCAAGAACTAGCCCCTCCCCAGACGAGATTACAATAATCTAGGTAAGGCAAGACAAGGGCATTATAAAGGTAAAGAGCGTTTTCAAAGGTGTACTGAACGCAACTTATTTAGCATTCGCAATGGACACGCTCAGCTTCCATGAATGTGATTAACTTGACTTGCCCATGACAATTTGTCGTCTATAACCACTCCCAAGAAGCTTGTATTTATGACTCATGAAGTATTATCGTCTAATTGTATTGAGAAGTCTAATTCAGACTTTAAGTTCCTATCCAGGATTAAAGACATGTACTTTTGTTTTTGTCAGTATTCAAAAGAGCAGATTTTTTCGGGCCCTTAAACAAAGCACATACGTTACGTAATTCAGTATTGGCATTGTTTTGAAATATTTGCTTATCAGAATGTGAAATAAAGATGTCGGTGTCATCAGCGTATAAAACAAAGTGTAATAAATTAGACGTGTTTATAATATCATTCATATAAATGAGGAACAGTAAAGGACCAATAATACTTCCTCGTGGCACTCCGCACGTTATAGGCATCGTTTCAGACCATGAACCTTTAAAGCTAGTAAATTGCTTTCTGTTGTTAAAACAGTTAACGAACCAATCATATGGGATACCCCGTACACCGTAGTGTTGCAGTTTGTATAAAAGAATTTTATGATTTAATGAATCGAATGCCTTGCTTAAATCTATATAAATTCCAAGAGTCAAATTTTTTTTTGTCTAAATGTGAAGTGATTATTTCCATGGCGTGTAAAAGGGCCATTTCAGTGGAATGGTTGGGTCGAAATCCAAACTGATATTTAGTTAAAATATTATTTTCGGTGAGATGACTGTAGAGACGTTTGAATATAATGCGTTCGAGAATTTTTGAGAAAGTTGGCAAAAGAGAGATCGGTCGATAGTTTTGAATTACATTTGGGTCATTCTTTTTGTAAACAGGAATTATTTTAGTTATCTTTAGACCTGTAGACGGTCTGGAACGATGCCTGTACACATGGATAAGTTAAACATATGTGCAAGAGGGCGTGAAATATGATGTATAATATTTTTCACAAAATTTGAACTTATATCATCATATCCACATGAAGAACTAGATTTTAATTTGTACACAAATGAATTATTTCGCTCTCATTTGTGGGAGAAAAGAACAGAGATTTTGTAACACTTGGACTCAAATAGTCCGTGAATTTTGTTGATGTTGATTGGACATTGTTAACAACAGATGAACCCACATTGGTAAAATATGAATTAAAAGAGTCTGCGATTTCTTTCTCATCGAATAATTGCTTATCATTTTTAAGAGTAAAGTGTGGTAATTTGGTAGTTTTTTGCCTACCCAATATATCGTTAATAGTTTGCCATGTTTTAGAGAGGTTTAATCTGTTTTTCTCAAATAATTGTGCATAGTATCGTCTTTTGGAAATTCGAATCATATGATTCAATTTGTTTCTATACGTTGTTGAATAACAATTCATTTCTAGATGATGGGTTGTGTATAAACTTTCGAAATAATCGTTGTTTTTTATTAATAGAACGTAAAATACATTTCGTAATCCATGGTTGTTGTTTTTTTGGAAAATCTCTGTTCTTTTCTTTACAGGGTATTTTGATAGTGTTTTTTGTACACACTTCAGACAAAATTTGTGCAAATGCATCATATGCTGAATTCACATCGTTACATCTGTTTACATAGAACCAGTTCGTTAAACTTAAATCCCTCGAAACTTCTTGAAGGTTTACTCGAGGGACGACTGATTCATTAGGACGAGAAGTACATTCTTGAACACGATCAAGTTTAGTGAACTGAAAAATGGGTAGGTGGTCGGATATGTCAGAATAAAGGATTCCCGGAACAACTAATATCAAGAACATTTGAAAAAATATCATCAATGCACGTACAGGAAGAATTTGTTACACGAGTAGGTTTAGTGATCAATGGTTAAAAACCGTACGTATACATGACACTCAGGAAATCACCAATTTTGGAGTGTGAAGAATGTTTCAAAATATCAAAATTAAAGTCACCTAAAATATAACAATGCATGTTTTCTTTAGATACAGATGACAGAAATTGTTCCAATGATTTATTGAAGGAGTCCGGATCTGAATTTGGAGCCTTATACACGACGCCAACGATAACGTTCTTTTGTGAATTCAGTTGGAGCTCAATAAATAGTGAATCGATAGTATTATTTGAAAATGAGAGATCGGACCTTTCTGTAAAGTTCAAGTTTTGAGTCGACATATAAACATACTCCTCCTCCAATCCTATTCTCTCTGGATTGGTGCAAAAAAGAATATCCAGACATATTATACATAAATTGGACATTTTTGTCTGAACCAAGTTTCAGAGAAAGCATATATTGAAAATCTGTGGTTTAAACTTTTTAATATAATCTTGAAAGCTCATAAATTTAGAAGCCAGGCTTTGAGCATTCAAATGAAACAACGATAGCATGTTACTTCCATTGAAAGTAGTAAATTTGCTGTTAAATGTATCACTGAAATAATAATTACATGGATTTTCAAAGTCATTAATAGAAAGATTACATTCATTTATAGAAAACACATCAAAGACTTTGGAATTCATTCGCAAAATGTTTACATCACCATTGTGATTAAAGAAAATATCGATGGTAGTTTTGAATTCATCATCATCAAGTATGTGATTAAAAGGCAGCTCGCTTGATACACAACGAAAACATGACCAGGTATAACATATCAAATCTCTTGTGTCTAAACACCTTCTGTGACATCGGTTACCGCATTGACAAACAAGATAACTTTGGTTCCTCCTTATTGAATTGAAACATAAACTACACTTCATAACACACATACATTACATAATACATACAAAAACTTCTTGTGATCAATGAAAAGTGAAAAAAAAATGCGACTGTTCGAAAGTTCAAAGTCATTCAAAAAAAGTTCAAAGTACGAAAATTACATCGCAGAAGCTCGCGTATGTTTAATTCCTGGTGTCAGTGAAGTTGAATTGACGCGTCCTTGACAACAGTAATATTATATTCACGCCACTGCAACAATAATTTCAACTGTAATGTACGGAGTTTGTGTTTTCAGTCGGATTCTTGAGGCAATGCTATTTTTCTGTCCGTTTCAGTTTCTTTTCTTTATTTTCCCATCTTGAGTCACAGGTCTTATTACTTGGCGCGGGATACTTCCTTTACTTTTCTCAACAGCATTTGTGTTTTCGTAGGTGAGATATCTCGTGGTTGAAGACGTTGTGTTCGTCCTGAGCTTCGACGCGCCTCCGTAAATCTGCGATCTCGGCCGTAAGATGCGACGTGCGATGATCGGACGTGCGGAGGACGGCATTTTGTCGTGTTTCACTTATCCGATTCGATTTGCGATCTTATCAATGTTCTCTGGTTTGACGTCGACGTTTGGGTGTTTTCCTTCGGCAGTGTGAGACTATCTCGTCAGTATTTCGGTTTGTGTGTTTCCTTAATTCCAATGGAATGATGAGGCAATTTCTCCTCGAATACTGTTCTTGGTTCTCTTTCGAGCCTCAGCTTTGATAATTTTTTGATCGAGAAGTTTGATTTGGGCGTCACGTTATTTGAAGTTCACTCTAAAGCAGCTGTGGAGGGCCGGTGCTAACATAGGTCCCAAATCCGGGGCTAATCGTTCTTCAACAAGCGTGCGTCGCTTAAATGCCTGAACAATAGCCTCGACAATAGACGAAATTTCGGCGTTTTGCGAGAGGTTCAGTGCATCCATTCTGTTGACCGGGTGGGGATACTTCGATGGACCCCGATGCTGTGTCAGAAATTTCGCCGGCGGACGCGGCAGCGTCGCTGCCAGCGTCTGTACTTGCCTTTTAGAGGTCGTTGACCATGGCGATACTTGCAATTTACTCAAGTTTCAAGTTTCACCAAATAATAATTTACAAAGCAATGCAAGATCGAACATAATTGCAACCCTTCAACATAATGTTTGCTTCCCATATTACGCGTACCGTAACTACGGTATGGTTTAGTCACACTTCGCGCATGTTTCTATAATTAAAATAATTCTTTTTAGTAGGAAGCCAATATCACAAATGTAACCCCACAAATCAGAAGAAAACATTCACGCTGGAGCTGATTTATTAGAGTTATGTGTGGTGCGCGTGCGTGCGTGCGATGGTTGTGTGTGTGTGTGTGTGTGTGTGTGTGTGTGTGTGTGTGTGTGTGTGTGTGTGTGTGTGTGTGTGTGTGTGTGTGTGTGTGTGTGTGTGAATAGCTGAGTAGCCAAATTGTCATGACAAAGTCACTATTTAGATCCCATTCCTTTTTTATCTGTGCATTATACTAGAGCGCTGTCATAACTTTGACTGCTGAAAACGAGGAGACCGAGCCGTAAGTTTTAAGCTTGTTTTTAGTACTTTTTGCTGTGTATTGGGGTCACAGAGGGTAGGGTCGGTGAGTTGAGAACAATGTATAAATAATTAAAACACAGTACACACACACACACACACACACACACATAAAGTACAGCGTTCCCGGCGAACAGCTTTAAAAACATAAATTGACAATGATCACAGTTTGAAACATCTGAAACACTTAATTCTGCATGCTATTATTGCTATAAATGTTTGTGATAAAGTCTGAAAATGACACCCTCAAAAAATGCTATTCAAAACAATCAATCAGTGCTATAACATATTAAACATCTATGATTACCTAGTTTACCAAAGTACTTTCCTTAGTTTTGCATTCTAGGATGTTTATTTGTCCATTCAAGCACTATTCCGTTACTCAGACATCACAGTTCATTCAAGTTGTTCTTTTCTGAATTGAAGCCTTACAATATTAAAAAGTATCTTTAAATAAAAAAAAACACATTCTTACTTTCGTCAATGCGACAATCCATTATTTAGTGTCAATACCATCATTGCAATACACACATGTTCAATCAAGTTGAGGCAGTTCCTAGCTTAGGTTATGTGTGGGGGTGGGCATCATAGCCCATTTTTATACACTCATGCTCATGATTATGGAATATTTTAGAAACATTTTAGAAGCTGCCATTTTTCCGTGAACGGTACAACTGGGATTATTATTTGCTCACCCCAGGTGAAACAAGTATATTCCAAGTATTTCAGGAATGCTGAGCATTTGTAGCGTCCGACTCGACGCTAAAACCTGTGTTTATAAATGGCAGTATTCGGAGTTGTTGTTGGGTCACGTGGTGGTTACGCGCGTTATTAAACTTGTAACTGACAATTCTGATGCTAATGTAATGATAAATGACATTAGATCAAAATTTATCAGTTTTTTGTGTTGTTTTTTTATTACATTAATTTACTACTTTTCATGATTTTTGTGGATTAAAAAAAAATAATTGGTTTTGCGCTCAAGCGTATTTTAGTTTTTACTTTAGTCATCTCATGAAATCCAAAAATTGCTTCACATACTGCGTTTTTGTGAAATAAGTCCTTGTCATGATAATTTTGGACGATATAGGAGAAATAACTTAAGTATCAGCAAAATATTCCATAATTATCAGCAGGAGTGTATAGAGAAGGGACAGTTTGGTTTAAAAAGAAGACCAAATCTGGACTCTGATATTTTGTCTGAATTACTGTGACTGAGTATACAATTAATCAGACCCACTTCCCACATTTACAATAAAATTTCAGTGGTGGATACGTTGAGGGCATGGCTACTGTGACTTTCACAGCAATCGAATCTAGCCTCGTGTGTCAACAAAGCCCGACAATGGTAAGTTTACATTAGTTTCTTTTATTTCAAGAGATAAAGCGTGTAATCCGGCGAGTTGGCTCAGTGGTAGAGCGTCCGCCTATGTTAAGACGCTCACGCTGTCCTGGCTCGATCCCCTGCCGGGTCATACCAAAGACTTTTTAAAAATGGTACCTTCTGCTTTCTAGCTAGGCGCTCGGCATTCTAGAACAGAGAAGGGTAATAATAACATTTATGTTATGCAGGACCCGCTGGTAGAGCAGTCTTTGTAGACGTTATTATTATTATTATTATTATTATTATTATTATTATTAATCCCAATCCCATTGAAATGAGTTTTCTTCATCAATAGATTGACCAACAACTGTATCTATCTACATTGTAGCTATAATATGAAATTTGTAGCCAAATTACAGGGTTTCCAGCCAATCTGAAAATCAGGGGAAACAAGAAAATAGAAATCCCCCTTTTCCAATCAGGAGATTTGAGAAAAGTCCATCTAATTAGAGAAAAAATTCTCGCCTCGTATCCATAGCATTGACACAAGGCAAAATGCAAAAAAAAAAAAAAAAAAAAACTCGAAAATTATAACCCTGGCGTTCTTAACTTCTATCAGGGAAAAAATCAGAATATTTTGTCTCCACGAAATGCTGGGAAACCTGCATTGATAAGCAGAACAGGTACATGTATGTTCCATTTTTTTCAATACACACTTGTTCACACTTGGGCACAAGGTCTGTTTTCGCACGCACACCACACAAACACACACCACAGCACACACACACCACACACACACACAAACACACACACAACACACATACACACACACACACACAATAACACACACACACACACACACAAACCACAAGGCTATACATCTTACACGTGGCAATAACTGTGGGCGGGGATATTTGATGTTGTCTTGTGTGTGGTTGTCTCGTGCCAATGTCCATTACCAGATATTACCGTGTGAGGCGAACATTTCATAGAAACCATGCTACAGAGTTGTGCGTTAGCTAAGGCAAAAAATCATTAAATCATGTCTTCAGGAGGTACATTTTATAAGAGAATTGTGGTTTTGTGATGTTTAGGGCACTATGCTACTGAAGTGTATAGGTATTTCTTTGTGGCGGTACAATGATTCTATCTCCCCAAGCAAAACGTCTCTACAGGGCTTGCTCCTGTACTAATACGATACTCACAAGTAAAGAATGTGTGAAAGCGCGTGCTCGGTGCGCCCGGCTACACAACACACACACACACACATACAAATACGCACACAAACACACACGCATACATATATATACACACACATACACACACACACACACACACACACACACACACACATACAATACACACACAACACACGCATACATATATATATATATACACACACACACACACACGCACACACACACACACACACACACACATACAAATACACACACAAACACACACACACACACACAAACACACAAACACACAAACACACACATACACTCACCACACACACGCACACAGAGCAAGAACTACAAACGGTAGATTTTAAACATATTATATCTCATCGATTCGTTCACAACAGCAAGCCTATGTTGGCGCCGGATGCCCGCCATCCAAGAACATCCGTGTGAGACAGTGAGTGGATAATTTTCTATATTGTTGCTTGATTAATCACAACGACCATGCATATTATACAACATGTAATGTGTACCGTTACCGTAAAAACAACAAATTATTATTGTTTTTTATTCTAATGGCAATATCAATGCTTAATTTCCAAAGGAAACTGACAGATAGTAATATTTGCATGTGAAAGTAAAACATAGTCTTTGAATTAATTCGGTATGCAGTATCAGTGTTTTTTTTTCTTCTTCTTGTAGATTGGGTGGAAGAGAAAGCTGTGAGCATCTTCAAAATTACGTCTACACTATTTACAAGTAAGTGGAACAAAACAATGACACATTGATTGTTTACTGCATATAAAGCTGAATGATTCGATATTGCATAATTCTAACAATTACGTTAGAAAATTCAAATGGTGTTAAATGGTTTCAATAAAGTGCGTGTTTCTCACTGTCCAAATAAGAAGCCTTCTTGGGTGTTGTGTACTTTATACATGGGACTTTATATCAAGAAAGTAAACGGAATTAAAAAAAACGCCATTTATCAATGAATCGTCAGTTTGTATTCGAGACGAACGTGATAAGATTTAAAGACACAATTAAAAATTGTAGAACTTCAATTCAAACATGTCAAACTTTGATATCTGTGCCTCATAGTAGTGCTTAAATTGACTGTACACATCGTAGAATACAAAAGTTCGGAAAAACTGTGCTACAACTGGCAAGCAAGATGTGCATCTATAAAAATCACCCATGAATTATAACTTCGGTGGAGTCTAAAATAGTCTAGACCTGCGCACCTACACATAGTAGTCTATGGGAAATGGGCAAGGTGAATATGGTCAGCCTGCGTACTCGTATTTTCACTTTTTTTAAAAAGCATTAAATGATCATTTTGAAATACAATTGTTTTCAGGACTAAATTTATAGACTTATAGACGTTATGAAAAATACTTAGGGCACGGAGGATCACAATTTGTAGATTTTTTGTGTGTGTAGATTGTGGTTAACTTGTATCTTTTAAATACCGTACTGATAATTGTATCTTCTATAATTGTAGATCTTCATGTTCTTAGAGAATAAACTAAATTGGCTTGACAAGTTGTGGCCACATAAGCATTTATTTTTATCTTCTCTAAAATACTTTCCTAGAACACTGTATTTTTTATGGAAATAATGATCATTTAAATAGCTCTATTAATTCTTGTCAGAATTACAAATTCATAAATAAGTAAGAAACATTAGTTATTGAATAAATTAATAATTTTATTAATACAGCGTGCTCTGCTATAAAGTTATTGTTTAACAATGTTTCTAGTTTAAACATCTGAGATACATGATCTTCCATGTAGCTAGTTTGTCCGAGAAGGTCTAAAAAGGAAGGCATGAGAGATATTGCAGTTGAACACGATCATTAAGTAAAAATCGATGAGTGATCATTCCAAATTTTCTCTTTAGACCAGGGGTTCTCAATTATTTTTGTTGAAGAGCCTTATTTGTTATCGAGAATTTGTACTGTGCCACTAACTAACACGCGAAGCGAGCGAAGTGAGCGAAACATCGCGGCGTTTGGTCCAGTGGCCCGCTTAAGGGCCCCTAGCGGGGGTCGAGGGGGCAGAGCCCCCAGAAGGTTTTGAAATATGAGGCCTTTTAAAAGGTCCAGAATGGCTTTAATTAATATACACAGCATAAAAACAACTTCAAAGAAATTACACAATTACACAATTTATTATTTTTTTTCATAGCGGCTTCCATGCGCCACTTCGGAAGGCCTGATGCGCCAAAAGTGGCACGCGCGCCGCAGTTTGAGAACCCCTGGTCTAACAGTTTGTGTTATTGGGTGTTCATTTGTCGATTCAAACAATATCGTATAGGTCAGATATCAAAGTTTGAAAAAAAAATTATATGGGGCTTCTTTTCTGCTATAGGGAGAATTACGATCCGACTTACATGGAGGGAACCAACGGACTTAGTGCGGATCAACCGGATCTAACCGTCCAATACGACTACGGAAGGTTTGGCTGCCCTGTCTTGGCGTACTACGAATATTCACTGAGGCCGCAAATTGATTTGTGAGTGAAAACACCCCTTCAAACACATTGGGCTTCGTGCAAGTCTAGAAAAACCATTAAAATGTGCTCAAACTATAAGGCTGGGAAGTCATTGTTTCGTATTGCATTTTTGATAACTTGAATATCAAAAATGTTGATGTGAATGTTGATAAATTGTTATTAAGAATCGTCAAAAGTGTTTCTGTCTTATTTCGGGTTTTTACTTGTAACAGTTTGTACGAACTATGCTACATATATCAGTAGAAGCTGTGATGTGCCTTGCGGAGCTGGGCGTGGCGAGGCGATCCCAGCAATTTTCAAGTTTTAGAAAATATATTTGGGTCCAAAGTGAAAGGAAATAAGATAACTACACGTTAAATGCAAGTTTTGCATTATACATGTTATACGAAATTATGAAACTAAAAGAATTTGTGGTATTATTTCACTAAACTTGGTACAAAAAAAGAAATGTAATTCATAAGAAGTGACAAAATTTGATAGCAAAGAGTCAAATGTCATTAATGTT
>JZLH01S0313100.1:65089-80976 GCA_001188425.1 Eucidaris tribuloides
AATTCATCATCTCAAGTATGTGTGATTAAAGGCAGCCGTTTGAATACATACGAAAACATGACAGGTATAACATAATCAATTCTTCGTGGTCTAACACCTTCTGCTGAATCGGTTACCGCATGACAGACAAAGATAACTTTGGATTCCTCCTTATTAAATATTGAAAATAAGTACACTTCATTAACACATTATAAATTGCATGAACATACAAGAACTTCTTGTGTCAATGAAATGAAGAAAAAAATGGACTGTTCGAAAAGTTCAAAGTCTATCAAAGTTAAAGTACGAAAACTTACTCGCAGAAGCTCGCAGTAATTGTTTTAATTCCTGGTGTCGTGAAGTTGAATTGACGCGTCCTTTGACAACAGTAATATTATATTCCCACATCAACAATAATTTCAACTTATGTACGGCAGTTTGTGTTTTCCAGTCGGATTCTTGAGGGCAATGCTATTTTTCTGTCCGTTTCAGTTCTTATCTTTATTTTCCATCCTGAGTCAGAGGTCTTATTACTTGGCGCGGAGATACTTCTCTTTCACTTTTCTCAGACAGCATTTGTTTTCGTACTGCGGTGAATATCTCGTGGTGAAGACGTTTGTGTTCCTGAGCTTGCGAACCGCGCCTTCCGTAAATCTGCGATTCGGGCCGGTAAGTGCGAACTTGACGATGATCGGACGCTGCGGCAGGACGGCCCATTTTGTCGTTTTCACTTACTCCGTTCGATTTGCGATCTTATCAATTTCTCTGGATTTGAGCGTCGACGTTTGAGTGTTTTCCTTTCGCAAGGGTGCAGACTATCTCGTCAGTATTTCGTGTATTGTGTTTCCTTATTCCAATGGAATGATGAGGCCAATTTCTCCTCGAGATACTGTTCTTGGTTCTCTTTCGAGCCTCAGCTTTGATATTTTTGATCAGAAGTGTGATTTGGGCGTCACGTTTTTAAGTTCACATATAAAGCAGCTGTGGAGGGCCGGCTGCTAACATGGTCCCGAATCCGGGGCTAATCGTTCTTCATACAAGCGCTGACGTCGCTTAAATGCCTGAACAATAGCCTCGACAATAGACGAAATCTGTCGGCGTTTTCAGAGGGTTCAGTGCACAACTTCTGTTGAAGCCGGTGGGGATACTCGATGGACCCCAGATGCTGTGTCAGAAATTTCGCCGGCGGACGCGGCAGCGTCGCTGCCAGGGTCTGTTACTTGTTCTTTAGGGTCGTTGACCATGGCGATACTGAATTTACTCAAGTTCAAGTTCACCAAACTAATAATTTACAAAGCAAATGCAAGGTCTGAACATATTGAACCCTTTCAAACATAATGTTTGCTTCCACATATACGCGTACCGTAATACGGTTCATGGTTCAGTCACACTTGGCATGTGTTCTATAAATTAAAATAATTTTTTTTAGTAAAGCCAATATAACAATGTAACCCACAAATCAGAAGAAAACATTCACGTGGAGCTGATTTATTTAGAGTTATGTGTGGGTGCGCATGCGTGCGTGCGATGGTGTGTGTGTGTGTGTTGATGTGTGTTGTGTGTGTGTGTGTGTGTGTGTGGTGTGTGTGTGTGTGTGTGTGTGTGGTGGTGTGTGTGTGTTGTGTGAATAGATGAGTAGCAAATTGTCATGACAAGTCACTATTTAGATCCATTCCTTTTTATCTGTGCATTATACTAGAGCGCGATTCATAACTTGGACTGACTGAAAACGAGGTAGACGAACCGATAAGTTTTTAATGTTTTAGTTTTTATTTTTGCTGTGTACATTAGGGCGACAGGGGTGGGTCGGTGAGTTGAGACAATATGTATAAATAATTAAAACACGTACACACACACACACACAACACAGAGCACATACACACAACCACACACAGCACACACACACACACACACCACACACACACACACACACAACACACACACACACACACACACACACAAAGTACAGGCGTTTCCAGCACAGCTTGTAGAAAACATTAAATTGACATGATCACAGTTTGAAAATTCTGAAACACTTAATTCTGATTGTATTATTGCTATAAAGTGTTGTGTATACAAGTCTAGAAAAGACACTCAAAAAAATGCTATTCAAAACAATCAATCAAGTGCTATGAAATATTTAAACATCTATGATTACTACATGTAGATTTACCAAAGTACTTTCCTTAGTTTTGCATCTTGACTGTTTATTTGTCCATTCAAGCACTATTCCGTTACTTCAGACATCACAGTTTATTCAGTTAGTTCTTTTCTGAATGGAAGACCTTACAATATTAAAAGTATCTTCTAAACTAAAAAAAAACATTTTCTATTCGTCAGATGCGACAATCATTATTAGTGTCAATCCGTCATGCCAATACAACATTGTCTCAATCAAGTTGAGGCAGTTCCTAGTTTAGGTTATGCTGGTGGGAGTGGCATCATAGCCCCAACTTTTTTATACACTCAATGCTCATGATTATTGCGAATATTTTAGGATAACATTTTAGAGCTGCCATTTTTCAGTGAACGTACAACTGGGATTATTATTTGCTCACCCCAGGTGAAACAGTACTATTCCAAGTATGTTCAGGAATGACTGGCATTGTGTAGCGTCCGACTCGACGCTAACCTGTGTATATAAATGGCAGTATTCGGGTTGTTGTTGGGTCACGGGTGGTTACGCGCGTTATTAACTTGTAACGACAATTCTGTTGATATGTAATGATAAATGACATTAGATCAAAATTTATCAGTTTTTTGTGTGTTTTTTTTACATTAATTTACTATTTTCATGATTTTTTGTGGTATTAAAAAAATAAATGTGTTTTGCGCTTCAAGGCGTATTTTAGTTTTTACTTCTTAGTCTCGTCATTGAAATCCAACAAATTGCACCTTCCAATACTGCATTTTGTGAATGAAGCTTGTATGTATTTTGGACGATATAGGAGAAATTAACTTAGTTTCAGCAAATATTCCATAATTGATCCAGCAGGATTGTATAGAAGAAGGGCAGTTTGGTTTTAAAAAGAAGACCAAATCTGGATCTTTGATATTTCGGTCGAATATACTGCTGAACTGAGGTATTACATTAATCAGAGCCCCCACTTTCCCACATTTACAGATAAAAATTTCAGTGCGTGGATACCGTTGGGGCATGGCTACTGTGACTTTACAGCACAATCGAATCTAGCTCGGTGATGTCACAAAAGCCCGACAATGGTTAAGTTTACATAGTTTCTTTTATTTCAAGAGATAAAAAAAAAAGGTTTATCGCGAGGTTGGCTCAGAGTGGCTAGAGCCGTCCGCTTCTGGTCCGGAACGAGTCGCGGGTTCGATCCCCTGCTCGGGTCTACCAAGACTTTTTTAAATGGTACCTTCTGCTTCTCTAGTAGGCGCTCGGCATTCTAAACAGAAAGAGGTAATAATAACATTCTATTGTTATGCAGGACCGCTGGTACTAGACAGTCTTCTTTAGTGACGTTATTATTGATTTTATTATTATTATTAATTATTATTATTAATCCCGAATCCCCATTAAATGAGTTTCTCTCCATTCATAGATTGCACAACTGTATTATCTAATTGTAGCTATAATATGAAATTTGTAGCAAATTACAGGGGTTCCAGCCAATCTGAATCAGGGGAAACGAAGAACAATAGAAATCCCCTTTTCCAATCAGGGATCTTGAAAAGGCTCATCTAATTAGAGAAAAATTCTCGCCTCGTATCCATAGCATTTGACACAAGGCAAATGCAAAAAAAAAAAAAAAAAAAAAAAACTCGTAAATTTATAACCCTGGCGTTCTTAACTTCGTATCAGGGAAAAAATCACGATATTTTGTCTCCACGAATGCCTGGGAACTGCATGATAGCAGAAAGGTACATGTATTTCCATTTTTTCAATACACCACTTGATTACACACTTGGCACAAAGGTCTGTTTTGCGCACGCCACCACACACAACACACACCAACACACACACAACACACACACACACACACACACACACACACAACACACATAACACACACATACACAACACACACCACACACACATCAACACAAGGCGTATACATCTTACACTGGCATAACTGTGGGGGGTATTGATGTTGTCTGTGTGTGGTTGTCTCGTGCATGTCATTACCAGATATACTGGTGGGGACATTTCATAGAACCATGCTACAGAGTTGTGCTTAGTAAGGCAAAAAATCATTAACATGTCTTCAGGTGATACATCTTATAAGAGAATGTGTTTTGTGATGGTTCTAGGGCACTATCTACTTAAGTGTATAGGCTATGTCTTTGTGGGTACATGATTCTATTCCCACAAAGCAACGTCTCTACAAGGGTTGCTCCTGTACTAATACGATACTCACAGCTAAAGAATGTGTGAGAAGCGCTGCGGTGCGCCGCGCGCTACACAACACACACACAACAATAAAGATACGCAACACAAAACACTACGGCATACATATATATACACACACATACCACACACACAACACACAACACACACACATACAATTCACACACAAACTCACACGCATTAATATTATATATTACACCACACACACATCACACGCACACACACACACACACAGCACACATAACAACTACACACACAAACAACCACACACACCAAACACACAAACATCACAAACACACACATACACTTCACCACACACACGCAGCAGAGCAAGAAATACCAAAACGGACGTAGATATTTAAACATATTATATCTCATCGATACTTGTCATTCAACAGCAAGCTATGTTGGCGCCGGATGCCGGCCAATCCAAGAACATCGTGTAGTACAGCTGAGTGGCGATATTTCTATATTGTGCTTGATTAATAAAACGACCATCATACTTATACAACATGTTAATGTGTTTTGACCGTTACCGTTTAAACAAACAAATATATATTGTTTTTATATATCTAATGGCGCAATATACAATTGTTAATTTCCAAAGGAAACTGGACAGATAGTAAATATTTGCACATAGTAAAGTTAAAACCATAGTCTTTGAACTAATTCGGTATGCAGTATCAGAGTGTTTTTTTTTTCTTCTTGTAGATAGGGTGGAGAAGAAAGCGTGTGGCATCTCAAAATTACGTCTACACTATTTACAAGTAAGTGGAACAAACAAATGACACATGATTGATGTTTACTGCATTAAGTTGATGATTCGATATTGATAATTCTAGACAATTACGTTAAAAATTCAAATGATGTTAAATGGTTTCAATAACAAGTGGTGTTTCTCACTGTCAAGTAAGAAGCTTCTATGGGGTGTTTGTGTACTTATTACATGGACTTTATATCAAGAAAAGTAAACGGGACATTGAAAAAAAAAACGCCATTATCAATGAATCGTCAGTTTGTATTCGAGAGAAGCGTGATAGATTTAAATACACAATTAAAAATTGTAGACTTCATTCAACATGTCAAACTTTGATTATCTGTGGCTCATAGTAGTAGCTTAAGTGACTATACAATTCGTAGAATACAAAGAGTTCGGAAAAATGGTGCTACAACTGGCACAGCAAGATGTGCATCTATTAAAACATCACCATGGAATGTATAATTCGGATGGAGTTCTAAAAATAGTATAGACTGGCACACACATAGTAGTTATGGAAATGAGGCAAGAGTGATATGGTAGCCTCGTACTCGTATTTACTTTTTTTATAAAAGCATTAAATGATCATTTTGAAATACAATCTTTTTCAGACTAATTTATGAACTTATAGACGTTATGAAAAAACTTTTAGGGCAACGGGAGGATCCAATTTGTTAGATTTTATTGGTGTGTGTAGTGTGTTAACTTGTATCTATTTAAATACGCGTACTGATAATGGTATCTTCTCATAATTGTAGATCTTCATGTTCTTAGAGGAATAAACTAATGGGCAGACAATTTGGCCACATAAGCATTTATTTTCTATCTTCTCTAAAATCTTTCTTAAACACTGATATTTTATGGAAATAATGATCATTTAATTAGCTCTATTTAAATTCTTGTCAGAATTACACAATTCCTAAAAAGTAGAACATTAGTATGATAAATTAATAATTTTTTAATACAGCGTGTCTGTCTATAAACGTTATTTGTTAACAATGTTTCTTAGTTTAAACATCATGAAGTACATGATCTTCCATGTAGTAGTTTGTCCCGAGAAGGTCTAAAAAGAAGAGCAGTGCAGATATTTGCAGTTGAACACGATCATTAAGTTAAAAATCGGATGAGTGATCATTCCCAATTTTCCTTTTAGAGCCAGGGTTCTCATTATGTTTGTTGAAGAGCTTATTTTCGTTATCGAGAAATTAGCTACTGCTGCACTAACTAACACGGCGAGGACGAGACACGAGTGAGCGAACTCGCGGGTTTGGTCCAGTTGGCGCGTTAAGGCCCTAGCGGGGTCGAGCGGGCAGGAGCCCAGAAGGTTTTGAAATTATGAGGCCTTTTAAGGTCCAGAATGGCTTAATTAATATCACAGCATAAAAAAACTGTCAAAGAATTTACAGCAATTACACAATTATATTTTTTTCATAGCGGCCTTCCATGCGCCCACTTCGGAAGAGGCTGAATGCGCCAAAAGTGGCGACGCGCAGCCGCGTTGGAAACTCATGGTCTAACAGTTTGTTATTGGGTGTTCATTTGTCGATTCAAAACATATTTATTAGGTAGATATCAAAAGTTTTGAAAAAAAATATATATGGGGCTTCTTTTTGTATTAGGGAGAATTCGACCGACTTACAGTGGAGGACCAACGGACTTAGTGCGAGTCAACCGGATCTAACCGTAAACAAAAAAAAAAAAATACGAATACGGAAGGTTTGGCTGCCCTGTCTTGGAGTACTACGAATATTCACTGAGGCGCAAATTGATTTGGTGAGTCGAAACACCCCTTCAAACAATTGGGCTTCGTGCATTCTAGAAAACCATTAAAAATGTGCTAAATATAAGCTGGGAAGTCATTGTTCGTATTGCTTTTTGTAATCTTGAATATCAAAATGTTGATGTGAATGTTGATAATTGTTATTAAGAATCGTCAAAAGTGTTTCTGTCTTATTCGGTTTTACTTGTGAACAAGTTTGTACGAAACTATGTACATATATCAGTAGAAGCTCTGTGATGTGCTTGCGGAGTGGGCTGTCGGCGAGGCGATCCCAGCAATTTCAAGTTTTAGAAATTATTTGGTCACAAGTGAAAGAAATAATATAATACACCGTTAAAGCAAGTTTTGCATTATACATGGTTATACAGAATTATGAACTAAAGAATTTTGGTATTATATTTCACTTAACTTGGGTAACAAAAAAAGAAATGTAATTCAGTAAGAGTGCAAAATTGATAGCAAAAGAGTCAAATGTCTATTAATGTTGCTATTAATGAATATGGCATTGCAAGCGGTTCTGGTAGCCAGGTCGGGAGAGACCCTGCAGCAGAGCATCGATCTTGGGAGGGGGGGGGGGGAGGTGGCGGTGGCGGCGGGCGATGCCCACCATGAAAATAATATGGGGGGGGGCAAGGATGTTCGAGTGACCCCGCCCCCCAATAATTTTGAACTTGAAAAGTTATAATGATGCAATTGAATATATACGTTTTAAAATGTACTATAAAACCATTAAACATGGCATAAAAATACTATTAAATATACCAAATTGTCAATTTTTCGCTCAAAATTTTCTATTACAATTTGGCGCGCACAGCGCCCCGAAAATGTTGACCATTTTTTTCACTTCCCCCTTCCCAAATCTAAACCATGGATCGACGCCCCTGCCTGTCAGCGCAGAGTTGATTGTTTCATAAGTAGACTGAGTTTTGGTATCACTTTTCAGGTACGATGGCGACGAATTCATCGAAGAAGTGACTGCTGATTTTACAGTCATAGAAATCTACGGAGCGTTTAATTACGGGTACACGATGACCGCGAAGCAGGTATGCCTTCACTATCTACCAGGGCGGCACCAGGGCAAAATCTTAGGAAGGGCAAAATCCGTCGGGAAAAATTTGCCTGTCCCCACCCCCACCACCCCACCTAAAAATACTAACCAAAGTGCAAGCTAAGCTTCATCTGACAAGCAGGAGGCAAATCAACAACAATATGAGTGCGAAATTTTTGAATGACAGTCAAATCCCCGTCATTTTAATCGCGTAAAAAAAAGAGGGGGGGGGGGTTGCTTTTTATGTATGACGTCACAATTTGGTAAATTTTTGTACTCTTTCAGTTCCGCGTTCAGAATATTCATATACATAGAAAACAGTGTATATAAAAAGGCCGGTTTCATAATGTATTCATTTATTTGTCGTTAAGACTAGTATTAATGTCATTTTATATGGGTTACCTTGAAAAGCAGTGTAACTGTTGTACAGTGAACTGAATCTTTTACACTTGAGAGAGTTCCCACAATAATTTATGCTGTGAGTTGTGAACTAGTACAGACCAGTTCATTTTGGAGAACAAGACAGAAACAGCTGTACACATGGGTTGTTGCTTCATCCGTGGATGTGCATGAGAAGCCCCCCCCCACCCTATGGTTTACGTCATGTTCTCGAAACCGAACTTTATATTTCACATTTCAGGCGGGTTGCACGCGGGAACCTCAAAACTGGCTGAAGATGTTGAGACGACAGAGACAGGGAGCCGACCCGTATACAGCCTGGACCAGGGAGGTATGAATTATATCATCGATTCATTTCATACAACAGTCATTTTACTGGCTCACATTTGAGTTGCTATTTGAGTTGCGCATCCGCCAGTCCCCCCCCCCAAAAAAAGGGAAAAAAGGGAAAAAATATATTTTCCCCCAAACACAGAACTAGTCTTAAAATGACGCCATATTTATCAATTTTGCCTTGATAACATGTGTTAGTGTGTAGGATGCAATAGAAAATTATTGACTGCAGTTTTATTTCATACAAGCAAGGAAATTTACTTTGCATTGTTGGAAACAAATGTCTGTCCCTTTCGTCATTTCTTTCATAAGAGATCGCTCTTCCATTATGCCTCCATTATGGCTAGACAAATCTTTCATTTTACTGGCATTGGAAAATATCGTCATGACCGTTGTGCTTCTTCCTCCACGATCACTCAGTGTCACTCTCCATCCTGTACCTCGGCAGTGCTGAAACCAAATTCTGCTTACTGGTTCGGATTGCTACAAAGACAGCTTTTAACCCACTGATGTGTGTGTGTGTGTGTGTGTGTGTGTGTGTGTGTGTGTGTGTGTGCGCGCGCGTGTGCGTGTGCGTGCCTGTGTTGGTGGAGTATTGTGCATTAGTGCCCGAATATACGTTTGAGAGAATGTATGTTTATGCACGCATATGAGCGGAGAGCGAGTTTCTCCTTCCTCTCCCCACATTTACTTAAAAAAAAAAACAAATCTTCAACAATGTTTTGCTCAGATTTTGATGGTAATCAAATAGGTTTTCGCCTAGTATTTAAAGGTTAGTGACATGATTGGGAACACTTGAAAATGCCTCAAGAACCAAATGAGTTGAAATGTATACCAACTGTACACTAACTGGAGTGGATCTCCCAGCTGGAAGAATTTGTCTGTAATTTGTTTACTTAAGGTAAATCAAGCATGAACATACTACGTAGTATTGTATTTTTATCCGGGGATGATAAAAATAAGACCCATAGAAAGACACACAGCAGGTTTGCCTGCCACGAGGGACATTAGACATTAGTTTTTCTAGAATGAGTCAACGTTTGACTACAAGATTTTCACAGGATAATCCTGGCATAGTTTACTTGATTCTAGAGTAGTTTCAGCCCAAGTTGAGGACTACCCCCATCATGTCATTTACCTTTAAGTTTGTTCAGAATTTGGAAATAAAAAGCCAATACGACTTTGTCTCTGACACCGAACTTTACATTAAATTTTAACAATTTATATTTTCTCCACTGGTGGCAACCCAAATGTTAGGTGTTACTGTAAGACAGCAAAGTATAGATATACATGTACAATTGTGTTGTTTGAATGATATGAATAAAAAAAACAGGACTAAGCTTAACCCGCAAGTTATACTTGTTGTATGTGTATTTCATTTAAGAACTACCAGAGTTGCCGTGGTGATGGGGAGGCGGTTATAGACGACAAACAACAATACCAAGTGCTTAACACTCAAATGAAGAACAGGCTGCAGTGGACCCAACTGAACACCATCTTGATATTCAATGTTACAGTTCTCGATCCGGACTACAGGTAATTTCAGACCTTCAATTGGTCCCACTTTTCCTACTTTTTCCCACTTTATTATTTTGGTCCTAATTTTCCTTCTATCTTCTTTGGCGTTGTTCTGCCATAGGTCAGGTCCACACCCCATAGGTCGAGTACTGATTTCCCTCATCCCTCTCTATCCTCTGCCTTCCTCTTCAGCTAGCCCCATACGTCAAGTCGACCTTCAGATCAGACACCAATCCCAGGTCTCTCTTCCTCGTCCCCTTTTTCGCCATTAATTTCCCTCTATAAATCTCTCAGCATGTTGTGCCCTGAAAATTGATGTCCAGCCGTTTTTTTCCGTCCTCTGATGCGTCTCCCGTAAGGTCCTTTTCTTCATTCACTCTTCTTAGGACTCCTCATTAGTCACTCTATCTTTCAACTTATTCGCTTCCATTCTCCTCCAAACCACATTTCTAGGCCCTCAAGGCATCTTTTCTGCTTTCTGAACAGTGCATGTTTCACATCAAATATAGTGCTACACTCCAAACCAGACATTTCACAAGCCTGTTCCTTAAATTTTGGATTTAACTTTTTGGCTGTCAGAACCCCGCTATGTTTCGTGAATGCCTCCTAGGCTAGCCCCTTCATCTAGTTTTAATCTCCCTAGCTGTTGCCTGCATTCACTAGAGATGATTGATTCACGGTACGCTGGAAGTATCAACCGTGTTACAGTTCTTTTCACTAATTTATGTCAATACACCCCTCCCTGGTCTTGTCACCTTCATTACTTTGTTTTTGTCGATATTTATCCTCATTCCAAACTCTTCCCCCGCTGTAACTAGTGAGTCCATTAGCTGTTGGAGCCCCTCTTTGCTGTCACTTACAATGGCTTTATCGTCAGCAAACCAAACAGAATTGACTGTTCTACCTCCACAGTGATTCCTTCTTTCATATGCCCAAAGGCTTCCTGAATCATTGCTTCTGCATACACATTGAAGAGAATGGGAGAAAGTGGGCAGCCTTGTCGAACTCCTCTTCCAATGGTTCCCGGTTCAGAGTCTCCTTGTGCTGTTCTTATGCTCACTGTCTGTCCCATGTACAAGTTCCTAATGAGACGCCTATCCTTCCAGTCCACTCCAAGACACTTCAACACATCCAATATTTTGACCCAGTTCACTCTATCAAACGCTTTCTCATTTTCCTATTTCTCAATTTTCCTATATCCCCCTAAAATCCTTCACATTTGCCATGAGATTTTTCACGTCACCGGGTTGGCAGGCACAGATATACTGGTATATCTGTGTTGGCAGGTATGAAGAGCACCATCTATAACAAGGCGTTGCGATTCTCTATAGCATCAAATACCCGAGTGGCTGATTCGAAATTTACAGAGTAGTATTGTACGCTCGTCGCTGCCATTATCCAAGCACTGCTACGGATATGAAGAACATTTTTATGCACCCTCAGACAAAGTCTGGAGGGAGCATTAAACGTTGCCCCGTCCACCCGTCTTTCCGTCCCGAATTGGTTTTCGCTCTATAACTTAAAAATATTAGACGGATTAAAAAATATGGTGTGTACATGTAAGTAGATGACACTAAAAATAGGTCAAGTTCAAATTAAGAATCCGCAGGTGAAAGGCCATAGCTCATTTATGCAACTTTTCCACGGTAATTTGAAAAATATTTGACAGATTGTAATAAGTTTTGTTATGTAGGTAGGTGGCACTGAAATACAGGTCTAGTACAAATTTGGAGTCCGAAGGTCAAAGGTCAAAGGTCAAAGGTCACAGATCATTATGATTGCAAATTGATTCCCTATTGATAATCCAAGATATATAGGACAAATTTGACTAATTTTTGGCGTGTAGGTATATGACACTAAAATACGGGTCATAAGGAGTCCGCGGGTCAAAGGTCAAATGCCACAGTTTAATATGCCCATGATAAGTTTAACAAAAATTGGACGGATTTTAATAATTTTTGATGTGTTGCCAGAAAAATATCGCGTTAAGCAGGGGCATCGCTTGTGGACACATCACATTTCAAGTTTTTTTTTTGATTGTTACCCCCAACAGCTTCTGCTCTCTCCGGACTCAATTTGCCGTCGAAATTTATGGCGCCCTCCCGTTGTCGAAGGTCTCTTCTGTGAAGGTGATGATGATCACGTGTGGAATTGGTTTCGCTGGTGTGCTGATTCTATACATAGTCAATGTCTTCCAGGTGAAAGAGGCCGAGGAGGAACAGCCAAGTACAACCGTACCATTTCCTCACTAGTAACGCACGGCGAAGATCTCGGCTGATCTTGGCAATATTTGAGAACAGCTAAGTACAACGTACCATTCCTCACTGGTAACGCCCTGCGAAGATTTTGGCTGATCTTAGCAATATTGGAGAACAATCGAGAAAACCGGGACATAGATTTTGAATGAGCTCGAGCAGATAAACAATTCAATAATCTTATGCTTAACCTTAAACTAATTAAAATACGTAGTCCTTTAATGCGCATTCTTGTACCTTCCGCACCCAAAGTACCGGACTTATTTTTTGGTTGTCCGGCAGTTTATCCGTTAGTGCGTCCGTCTGTCCGTTCGTGATTACCAGATAACTAGAACTGATATAATTTTAATCCGTCAAGGAGAGTTTTTTAAAACTTGGGACAAGTCTGGAGTTGAAAAAAAATCAAGATTAATCTGCACATAATCTTATCTCATTGATTACGGAATAGAGTCTGTACAAAGGCCAAATATACTAAAACGTTATTGACCATTCATCATTAATCAGTTGCCACCGCAGCTTGATATTTTATATGAACATAAAATGGAGGTTACTCTTGTATAGAATGAGTGTGTCAAGTAGTACGGCATCCCACATCTAGCTAAAGATGGAATAAAGAGGTTGCTAGGCTCTAAGCCTGATTCATTGCTACGGCAATGGTTGTCTCTCTGTGTAACACCACGACATTGAAATACTTAACCATCTAGGTTCAAATAAAAAAAAACCCCACAAGACTCTGCATGTGGTATTCTGTGTGTGCTACAGAGAGCGTTAAAATAAGTATTGTATAAAAAACATACATGCGCATAGAAAATGGAAGAAATGTTTTGTTTGAACTGTTGGTCAATCCCATTCAATTTTTTCTGAATGGGTGAAATTTTGCTGCCAAAATAAGATTATGATGAAATAACTGAACTCTGGATGCAAAACAGACGATATTGATGTTAAGGAAAGATACAGGCGCCGTTTTTTTTGTCTCGCCCACCGAAGGTGACGGCTAGAGTAAGGGATCCAAATGGCGTCCGTCCGTCCGTCTGTACGTCCGGCGTCCGTCACAAACGTTAAAGTTTACCTGCAAGACTCTCTTGGGACGCATAACTTGGCAACCGTAGGTCCAATGGCAACCAAACTTGGGTGATAGATGCACATGGGGTACCCGCATGTTATGGTGCTGTCGGAGGTCACATGGTGAGGTCAAAGGTCATTTTGAGGTCAACGTTTAAGTTTACCTGCAAGACTCTCTTATGACACATAACTTGGCAACCGTAGGTCCAATGGTAACCAAACTTGGGTGATAGATGCACATGGGGTACCCGCATGTTGTGGTGCTGTCAGAGGTCATATGGTGAGGTCAAAGGTCATTTGAGGTCAACGTTGAAGTTCACCTGCAAAACTCTCTTATGACATATACATTGGCAATCGTTGGTCCCATGGCGACGAAACTCGGGTGATAGATGCACTAGGGGTACCCTCATGTTGTGGTGCTGTCGGAGGTCACATGGTGAGGTCAAAGGTCATTTGAGGTCAAACGTGGGTTAGGGATGTACTAGGGGAACTTTACCTTTGTGATATTTAGTCGCGGGTGGGCGAGACACAATCTTGCATTTGCCTTGTTTTTATAAACTTTGCATTCTTTCACATGTACACGTGCGTAGGCGTACCCGGGAATTTTCAGAGGGAGTGATGTTTTATCACCCAAAAGGAAGCGAGAAGCAAAACAACAAGTCGTCAGGTCCGGCGGCTGCCATTTCCTCTAGTGTGAATGGGACTATTTTCAAGAAATGGGGTATTTTCCACAAAAAGTGGAGTGTTTTGCGGAAAGGGGGCCGTTTTGCATAACCGATGTTTATTAACACCCAAACACTCCTTTGGTACGTACGCCTATGTACACTTGTCAAAGCATAACACCCGCATGTGCTGTATTAATAAGTACTTTTATTCTGCTCTTGTCTAGTGTATTATGTGTTCATGCTTTGATTGTTCACGAAATACAGCAGTACGAATAGTCTGATTCTGAACATTTTGGTGTACTAATTCTCATTCAGTGTGCAGCTTGTGTCATGTGAATGTGGACATGAAATATTGTACCGTTTCTGATTGAACACATTGGAGGGTAATCCTCTGATGTGCGCCTGAATATCGACAAATTCTTTAGACCACATTAATATCTGTGATCAATATCAACATCGGGGAAATTTGTATGTCCACAAGTCCACCCTACTTTGACAAAAGGAAGTTGGTGAAAAAAAAGTGTCATCTCTTATTTGAGAAAAGTTTGTCTGTCATTTACATTGGCACGCAATATCACGGCATTCTGACTTAAATGTCTTTCAACACAATGGTGGTTTTTCCTCCAAAGTTTGCCTGTAGTACAGCAAGCTTAAATGTTTTAAAAACATCAGTAACTCTAATTTCTGAGTGATTCGCCACTTGCTTTTTTGGTCAAAGTAGGGCGGACCTCAACATGCATATTTATGGCATAATGAACCATACTCCAGTACTGCATCGCGTATACATATTCACGATGTTTATATCTGGTTATGACGTGGTGTGGGGTGTAGTGCATGAGTGGATGTTTTTGTTTGATACCTGTTGGCAGAAATTACAATTCTATATATCGCATACAGTATACAGTATATACAGTACATGTATATCGATAGCATATACTGCATATCAACATCCTGAACTTTTTACTCAGAACAAGCGCGGCGGTCAATCAGTTTCTAGTTGCAATGCCCCATTTCCTTCTTTTTGTTTGGTTGAAGTGCATGTAGCCCTGTCCACCTACAAGAAAGGTTCTAATATTCCAACACCCATGTGTGAAATTCTGACTTTAGCCAAAGTGTAAAACATAAAGTGAAACAATGAGATTTGCAAAATTCTGAAAACGACAGGTTGTTGAATACCGCGCCTACATGCACAAATAAGATATCGGATACGAATAAGTCGGCAAATCTTGCCAGAGAATCTCAATTATCTGAGTCAGTGCGTCCCAAGCGTTCTTTTGTAGACAACTACATCTGATATGGAGAATTGTTACTGTTTCTTTTACCCCTCGTTTGGTGTGATATGGTATCGTGTTAATGTTTTTGATAGTTGTGTATTATCATGGTGTATGGAGAGCAGAAGTGATGACGTCATCCTGGTTCCAAAATATGCAAGGACGATAGCCAATCCACAACTTAGTGCAATTGCAACCCTCGTACTCGTAGAAACAACCAGCTTCCACGCCCTGTACCCGGTTCCGCCATTGTCCACACATATTTCTGAACGAGAATGACGTCATACCCGGGCGTCATACTTCGGTACTCTATAGTTAGCTAAAACTTGGCAAGCAGCTCCCTGTTCCAGTCCTGTGTCATAGTACTCTGCGATGGATGCGAAAAATGTAAAAACTCACTGTTAACTGGTTAAACTAACAAAATCGATATGGAAGAAAATGTGAATTGTGA
>JZLH01S0313100.1:81001-91650 GCA_001188425.1 Eucidaris tribuloides
AATTATTGCCTTATGAACATGTAACTTAAGTCATTATTATCAGGTGAGGAGTGAGTGTAAGGGCTCAGTAGCTCAAGCTACTCACCTTCTAATTATATGTACCCCTTAGCATTCCAACAGCTTTACGAAACAGGCACGAGAACAGTTGGCGTAGCTAGATTCTCTCAGCAGTGGGGGCACTTGGGAGATGGCCTATGAATCTTGTAGGGGGCACTCAAATAATTATTCGGGTGTGCGTTACATATTGTTTTTGCTTCCTTCATGATTTGTGTGTGGGGGGGGGTGGCCGGAGGCGGCACACGATATTTGTGGGGACACGTGCTCCCCAGGGCCCCCCCCCCGTAGTTTTTGCCTCTGCACGAAATACTAGAACCACATTTCACTTAAACTTGTGGCCATTTATGCATAAATGTACACCATTGAGCCCCCATACATTACAAGAACGAATTCCATGTCCACAAGTCACCCTACTTTGACAAAGAAGTTGGTGAAAAAAGTTGCATCTCTTATTTGAGAAAAGTTTGTCTGTCATTTACATTAGGCGCATATCACGGCATTTGACTTAAATGTCTTTCAACACCAATTGGTGGTTTATTGCCTCCAAAGTTTTCCTGTCAGTACAGCAGAGTTAATGTTTTAAAACATCAGATAACTCTAATTTGAGGGATTCGCCACTTGCTTTTTTGGTCAAAGTAGGGCGGACCTCAACATGCATATTTATGGCACAATGAACCATACTCCAGTACTGCACCGCGTACATATTCACGATGTTCATATCTGGTTATGACGTGGTGTGGGGTGTAGTGCATGATTGGATGTTTTTGTTTGATACCTGTTGGCAGAAATTGCAATTCTCCATATCGCATACAGTATACAGTATATACAGTACAGGTATATTGATAGCATATACTGCATATCAACATCCTGAACTTTTTACTCAGAACAAGCGCGGCGGTCAATCAGTTTCTAGGTGCAATGCCCTATTTCCTTCTTTTTGCTTGGTTGAAGTGCATGTAGCCCTGTCCACCTACAAGAAAGATTCTTTTATTCCAACACCCATGTGTGAAATTCTGACTTTAGCCAAAGTGTAAAACATTAAGTGAAACAATGAGATTTGCAAAATTCTGAAAACGACAGGTTGTTGAATACCGCGCCTACATGCACAAATCTAATAAGATATCGATACGAATAAATCGGCAAATCTTGCCAGAGAATCTCAATTATCTGAGTCAGTGCGTCCCCAGCGTTCTTTTGTAGACAACTACATCTGATATGGAGAATTGTTACTGTTTCTTTTACCCCTGTGTGCAAGGGCGTAGGCTGGGGGGGGGTGCACTGGGTGCACGTGCCCCCCCCCCGCAGAGCCAAAGGAGTTCCGCCCCTGGCAAGCAAAAAGAAATTTTCACCACCTTTTCTGCTTTCAACGCCTGATTTTCTCAACTTTAGTTCCACCTCCCTAAGATGTGCACCTCCCCACACCAAGTTAGTTCCACCTCCGCAAGATGTGCACCTCCCCATGCCCAAACCAGCCTACGCCCCTGGTATGGTGTGATATGGTATCGTGTTTATGTCTTTGATGGTTGTGTATTAACATGGTGTATGGAGAGCAGAAGTGATGACGTCAAACTGGTTCGGAAATATGCAGGGACAATAGCGAAACCACAACCCAGTGCAACTACAGCTCTCCTGTTGGTAGAAACAACCAACTGCCACGCCCTACGCCTGGTTCCGCCATTGTCCACACATATTTCTGAACCAGAGTGACGTCATACTTCGGTACTCTATAGTTAGCTAAAACTTGGCAGGCAGCTCACTGTTAACTGGTCAAACTAACAAAATCGATATGGAAGAAAATGTGAATTGTGATTTCATGGTGCAGTTGTTAAATTGCAGATATTTGAGCTGATCAAATCACAATAACCATTTCATAGGCTGCGCGGATACTTTTTTCCGACTGGGAGTCATACCCGGGTAAAACGGTTCTGTCGACTTTGTCCAAGGTCAACAAACTTTTAACACCTGTTCACTTTCCAAGTACTTTCAACCTCGTACCATATTCTATCATGGGATCCTTCCGTCGTGTGTCTGGAGACTATTGGCACATTACGATAAGACTTTAAGCAACGGATTAATAATATAAAAAAAAAAACTAGTGGTGTTCTGAAATCATCTGGAGTTGCAACTTCAGCATAATTCCTTGCTCAAAATTTTTTATCATATTTCTTCACTACTGATTTAAATTAATCCGAATTCACTTACGACTGAACACTTAAAATACAGCACAGCCATTTAAATCACGGTGGTTTTAAAGAAAAAAGAGGTTCGATTTCAAAACTTTAATATACAGTTATTTAATGTTATTTTGAATTAGTTTTATTTGATTTATAAGTTTGATTGTTTTTTCTTTAATTCCTATATTCATTTACTCATTTATTTGGTACTCTGACAAAAAATATGATTTGATGCGTGTTACCACTTTGTCTCTCATTCTTAATTTGAATCCGCTCTGTTCACATCTTACCATGATCGTGAGCAATATCCACCGGAGGAGTAAATTACCTCTAATTTGAGAAATATTGCCTTATTTGATATTTTCACTTAACAGACTGACTGAATGATATAAAAATATCACACTACCTCTGATTTCATGCGAAAATCCCAATGGTTTTCAAGTTACAGACAATTTTTGTGTTAAGGCCCTTCTACCGGAACATGTGCTATAGGGCCTTCTACCTGACAACCGACGCTTTGTCGTGTGCCGGTACATTGGGTGATTTCAAGTTCGGTGTTGTGTTGGTGTTAGTGTCGAGGAAACAAATCGTCTGCTAAACCGAGCTCCAACACCGAGCTCGTTTAAGACAGACTATACCGATTGCACTATCGATCACATAACACCGAGTGACGTCAGCGCGCGATTCAGGGCATGGGCAGAAAGTCACGCCGATGGCCGAAATTTTTGGACTAATCTTACAAAAAGAGACCAAATCAATACTGCCAGCCAAAAAACTTGTATGAATCTGAAAGGTAGTACTTTTCTCTATTCATATATGGAAGTTTAATATGAATTTGGCGAATTATGTAAGTTTTTAAGGGAAAAGGCTCTTTCAGCGGTTTGCGTCGCACAGCGAAGCTTTCTCCTAGCCAACACACACGAGCATGTGGGCTCTGCCACTCACAGGCCAACACTAACACCAAACACCGAACTTGAAATCACGAATTGCCTAAATCGTAGGGTTTTAGTGTTGATGAATGAAAAAACTACACGTAAATCACAAACACCAACCACGGTACTCGGTTCAGCAGACGATATTCAACACCAGCTTCAACACCAACTTCCGGAAGTACGTCATAATTTTCTAGGTCAACCCCGACACCAGGCCTGACTTCAAGTACGGTGTTATAGCTGGTGTTAGTGTTGTTACAACACTAACACCAGATTTCAACACCAAACTTGAAATCACCCATTGGGTTGTGGTGTGTCGTGTTTATGGTATGTGCGTACATGTAAGTACTGTACGCAAAAACAGACACACACATGCGCGCGCACACACGCACAAACACACATACACATGTATATATCTATCCATTCATCCATCCATCCATCCATTCATCCATCCATCCATCCATCCATACATACATACATACATACATACATACATACATACATACATACATACATACATGCATACATACATACATACATACATACATACATACATACATACATATATATATATATATGTACTGCAAAACTGGGGTGTTAAATTTAACACCATGGGTGTCGCACAACATGAATATCGGAAAAAATGTTGATTTTTAACACCTTTGGTGTTAGAGCCAATGTTCTTGGTGTTTAAATAATTCGTTCGGTGTTAAAATTTTACACCACCTCTGGTATCTATATTGTGCAACACCATGGGTGAATTTAACACTCCATTTTTTGCAGTGTACATAGATGTACGCGTACGTACATGCACGATAAAATAAATGGTGGGACGTCGTGAAAGTTGTGGTGTGGTAAGTGGAAACTGAACAGATGTCTAAAGTTTGTTGGCCTAACTCGAAATCGAGCATAACGTTTCTTTAAATAATAAAAATCAGCAGGTCACTATTCCAAAGTCCCGTACGTCTGTACCAGGTACATGGCGTGGAAACTGAACAGATGTCTCAAAGTTTATTGGCCTTGTAACCGACTAGAAAAAAAAAACTGACGACACCTCAGAATGACCCTTCACGAAAAAAGGTCGGCATTTTAAGTTAAAAGTATCTATGTATACGGTAGTAATTGTTTTAGAAAAAACAAGTATTCAATTAATCTGCAGCCCTGAAAGAAACTGATCCCATAAAAAGCTACAAAACAAATTTCATCACCATAGCATTTTCTAATAGTAATTGTATAGCAAACAGGAAATGTATGACTGACACCTGGACTGACATTATTACAGCAGAAACTTAAAACAGTATTCTGGGAAAATTGTGTCCTGAATCAAGGAGTACATGTACTTACAATCTTGTCATTCCCCTTTATTTTTTGCCAAAGATTGATTTGGATGTGACTTACTGGACTGTACTTATAAGTACCAAGAGCTCTTTACGTCGAATGACCAGTTTCATTTCCAATAGATGGAAGTATAACAGAAAACATGAAATTGCGAATTACTGTACATCATCTACTCATTAATAACATTATATCTACTCATATCTATAGTGGAGAAATATAATCTTTGAAATAAACCACCTTCCATACCGCCATACTTGTATGTAATGGTACTTGTATCTGTGATGGTGTATGTGTGTGTGTGTGTGTGTGTGTGTGTGTGTGTGTGTGTGTGTCACATGCATTTATGTTTGTGTGCGGGCTCTAAAAAATGGGCCAGTTCCCTACTGTTATCCTGCATAATCCGATGCCTCTTACGTGTCTTATCTCATGGACAATATATTCATCGGTATACAGTGTGTATATTATAACCACATGAACGAACTAAATTTAGGGATCAACAGTTTAAAGGTCATCGGTCACATTATGAATTGTATAGCAGCTGGAGATACTTTGTTTTCGGTCTCATTAAAGTAATTACGAATCATCCTGAAACTTGGCTAAAGTATGCGTTATTATAGACAGAGGGATAATGAAGGCTCCACGCTTCTTAAGCGTTGGAGGCATCGCCAGCAACAATGGATTCAATGCTCGCCATGTTATTTCACTTTCTTACGCTTGTTGTTACTTGTTAATTTCTGTTTGTTCTGTTTTTGTTTCGGTGTGTCAATATGTTAGTTTGGTCATCTGGAGATACCTTTACCTTTAATCCCGTATATGTGCCTTTCAAAACAAATTGCCCATGTGATCTGTTCCCTTTAAAATGATGTCTGCAGACGAGTTCCTTTTCAATCTCTTGATAATGACGACTTGTATGATGTTCTTCAATCTGTCTCACACTCTACTCCAAATCATGATAACACTGATTATGATATTGCAGTAGCCGAAAATATAAATTCAAATGGCCAATGATTTTGTATATACCTTTGACCCCAATGATATTGTTCAACAACATAGCTCCGATATTACACCGAAGCCAGTTCAATAATAAATATTCGAGGAAACCAACGGATATTTCTCTTCTGCACTGTAATATCAGAAGTGCAAACAGGAATTTTGAAGATTTTCGTCTTCTATTAATAAGTTCAGTTTGAATTGCTCTGTAATTGGTTTAACTGAAACATGGTTTTCAGGCACCCCCTTCATCTCTATTTTCTTCCCAAATTATGATTTGATAGTGAATAGTAGACCTGACAAGTAGTAGGTGGTGTAGCTATGTACGTTTCACAAACTCTTAACTATACGGTTCGTAATGAACTCTTTGTATGAGTCCATCTCTTGAAAGAGGCTTTCATTGAAATTGACACTCCAAATAATAAAAACATTTTAGTAGGCACAATCTATAGACCCCCACATCACACACGATGATTTTCTTCGCGCATTACACCAGATAATTTCTCGCCCAATCGTAATAACAAAAACCTGCTTCCTTATGGGTGACTTTAATGTCAACCTGCTTACGTACAGTACAAATTCTTTATCCAAAATTTCCTTGACATTGTTTATACGGCGTCTTTCTCCCGCTGATCAAACCACAAGAACAACTGAACAGTCGCTACTCTTATCGACAATATTTTACAAATATACAACCCCTCCCGGAGGCCGGATCATTTTATCAGACCTATCGGATCATTTTCGATATTTGCTTATTATCGCTTGCCATATAAAGCCCACTTTTTCTACAAATATGCACACGCCGAAAATAAACTAATGATAATTCAATAGTTTCAAAGAAAGTCTAGTGATAACTGATTTGGAATAATGTATATCATTCTCAAAATGCGAGTGACGCTTTCGATATATTTATTAATTTATATATGACTGCCTTTAACAAAGAAATCCCGCTACAAACAAAGACGCCCTAACTATAAAAAGTTCCAAACTACCTTGGGGTGACAAGAGGGTTATGAGTCTATCATTCGCAAAAATAACTTATATTATAGTACAATCTAACCAACAGAGGAATCCAAAAGAAAATTATCGGAGTATAAAAACAGACTTACACCTTCACTGCGCGCAGGGAGAAAAATTATAACTATACAGCAATAAAACAGTCTAGAATAATGACATTAAATTACTTGGAGAGTATAAATACGTGTTTTGAAGCAGGAAGAAAATTATAAATAATATATCAAGCTAAAACTGCAATGAGTTGAAATACATACAAGAGCCTTCGCCCTGGCTTGACTGTTTCAACGAATTCTTTTGCCCAGGTTGGCCAAAAATCTAGCATATAATATTCATTTCATGCAGAAATTTTTTACTGATTATCTAAACAAATCCTTGTCCACATACCCTTTTTCTTTGCTCGGTTAATGAAGCAGAGGTCGTGGACATCGTCAGAAATCTGCAAAACAAAAAAAAGTCCTGGCTGGATGGCAGGTGACACTAATCTTATGTCTACAAACACAATGGTTGAAATAGTGCACCATCTTAATTTATTTTGAATTTTCATCTTAGGTACCGGCATGTTCCTACAAGCAAATTATCAAAGTAATTCCATATTTAAAAAAGGAGCATGAACTGGACGATAACGTATGGCCATCTCCCTGTTAACTGTTTTTCAAAAATACTATGAAGGGTCGTTAATATACTCGCCCACAGCCACTGTTGTCTTAACAACCAAGTATTTATTTCTCCACCACGCAGTTCCGGCTTTCGCCGAAGAAGCTAGTTACGTCCCATGCCTTTCTCACTTCCATGATAAAGTGCACAGTCCATTGATTAATTTTTCTCATCAATAGGTGTTTTGTTTCCCCTGGACTTCTCCAGGCGTTCGATACAATTGAAATCATGCATTCTGTTATATAAGTCTCGTACTATGGATAAGGAGGAACGCCTCTTAGAGTGGTTCAGGAATCTACCTACCAAATAGAAGCACAATCGTTTTTCTCAATAATTGTAGTTCATCATCGAAAATACAAATTGTGGTTACCCGGGTTCTTTATTTAGGTCCCTATTATTTTATTTTACATCAATGCTTTCAGAAATCATCGGAATTATTTTATCTTTTATACTTTTTGCCGAGACTCAAACCCTTCATTTTTTCTCTCATCGGAAATCTAGATTTCTCATGAGAACAGTAATAACGAATTAAACTAGTTTTCTGGGAAAAAATTTTTGGATTAGAGCGAATAATTGTCATCAATGTTTATTAAAAACAAATTATATGATCTTAGATAACACACTTCAAATCTTCCTGGGCAAATAGCGTTGATGAAACTTCTTTAATAGATGGTGTCGAGTGTAAAATCCTTGGACCTGACATTAGATGAAACTCTCATGGAAGCCCACATCGATAACTTATGTAATTAATCTCTAGGAATATTGGCGTTATTAACAAAGTAAAATTTTATTTCCCGATTTGCTTTCTGCGCAATCTGTACTCAACGAACTCAATACTCCCATACTTAAACTATGGTATTTAGGCATGCGGAATTCTTCCAAATCGTCAAGAATAGCAGAATTACTGCTATTTCAAAAGCCAATGAGAGTAATATGTCATACTGGTTTCCGTCCACACTGTTCTCTCTTTTGCGCATAATAAATGTTCTGGAAAATGGTGATATCTACTTTGTTACACTGGGCCTTTCACACCAATTTACACGACGAATTCCTACTACTTTTGATATATTTTTACAGACAAAAACAACAATTACCTTCAATTATCCTACTTAGGTCAGGCTAATTCTACATCTTACTCGCACGCGTACATTTTTTTGCCACCACCTTTTTCACTTTCAGTGGACCTAAGACTGCGAATTCTCTTGCATCGAGTACATAAGACACACAAAGTTAGGTCAGTTTCAAAAGACACTTTAAGAAATTTCGTTTATTAGTGCACAGTTGACAATGTATGTCTGATGAATACACCTGCACTCTGCATACTATCTGACAAGCTTCATTACTAAGATAACAGTTTCTTTTCATTGCAAGTATATTTTTCCAGTAATTGTAACCTCCCATATCCTCTCCTTATATCGGCATACATTGCACTAACGTGCTAAGAAATATTATCAGAACACAATAGACCCGATAAGTTGCTCGAGATGTCTTAGTACTGAGTATTGTTGTTGTTTGGCGCGCTTGTTGATGTCCGTATTATGTGTCTTTGCATTTGGCCTGATGTGTGAGTGTGGAGTGTCCTGGTCTATTGCTACTCACGCACCGGGTATCCTTTATTTGTGCACCTAGTCTATTGTAAGAAACTTCGCCATGAAACAGCTTATGTGTATTCTCTTGAGATGACCTTTGGACATACTATGTTGTTTCTCTGATTTTGTTGTTTTATTTCTCTTATTTGTTTTATTGTGTTAATTTTTTCTGGGTCATCTCTATCATTGATGTTTTTTAATTCTAGCGTCGGTACACATTAACACTCTAATTACTTAGTCCAGATTCAAAGAATAAACCGTTAAATCGTGTGGGATGGGCAATGATGATCATCTATAATTATCAACTTTATAAACACATAGCCTTGTTCGTTGTATGATGTCTATTTGTCTGCTGTTTATAATTTTTGGACTCGTTTCCTAATTTAATGTGTCCTTCATTCCAGTTTGTATTCTTTGTGTTATATTCAATATTATACCTCTCACAAATGGATGTATAGCACTATAGCCTTTGTGTTGAATTTGACCGATTTTGGAGGTAAATCCAACAAAACTAGATTAACTCACACCTGTAGTCCATACACTAGTTAAATGAAATGACTCAGTAACTTAATATCCAATGCTCCCGGCTCTATTAATTCATCTTAGGACAAATATGTTTGCATACAAAGGATTTTTAAAAGTTGTTTTTTCCCCCACCCACACGAACTATATAACCAGTATGTCCATTCCAGTCATTATTGTTCAATTGATTGTTGTACTAAACTCTGTTGGTGCTCTGCAAAGCTCTGTGGACTTTTTAAAAGATTGAAACAGTTTGCTTTCATTACCACAGACGAGGTGATATTGTAACCAGAATCATATGTCTTTCCTAAATCTATTGAAACTAGCTTGCTAATTGCTCAAGTAGGAAATTATTACAAACAATGTCAATTGAGAATTGTTTTATTTGTGGCTTGCTTCGTAAGGGGATGCGCGGTGTGTGTATATGAAATCGGTCGTATTGTTACACATAGCTTGTGTATTTGCCTATATATTTTGAAGCTATAAGCTTTAAAATCATCATGTTTTATAGAGATGGCCTGTGTGTTTGTATGGTGTACGTCATTAGTATTTGTTGTTTTGCAGAAATAGAAATTATTTTAATTAGGTTTACAATGATCGATGAATAATAACATAAATAATAAATAAAATAAAACAGGCTGATTGGACCTCAAAGGTCTCAAATGAGGTCAAGGCATCCATGCATATGCTGAAAACTTTAGCTTACAGCTTCTCAAGAAAAGTGTGAATTTATGAAACTTGGATACTGATGAATGTTCGCCTCAGACAGATGGACTGATAGTCTAGTTTGTGTGTGTGTGGGGCGGTGCGTGTCAAAAAGCCGGACGGTCACAGGTATCCGGTATACTATACAAGAACACTTTGGAGAAACACATAATCCACCGCGGTATGTTAAGAAGAAGTATTGGATATCTAACCGCATGAAGCGCGCGGTCAAATCTTTCAGAGACGCCATGCATTCCCTGACAGGGACGGGTAAGAAGCGCTGGAGGGGAACAACGACCTAAAGTAACACGCTAGCTGGGTTGTACCGTCATCTACGGATAAATGACGAAGCGACCCGGGCAAGTTGCTCTAATAGAATTCGTGCGCCCTACCAACATCTGAAACAGGGCGAGCACTGGAAATCGGCGCTCTACCTTTTGCCAGCAGCTTCAGCCTTAAAGACTTAGTACTCGAGAAATCGTCGCACCTTTCTTAAACTTTTTATTCGTAGCCCTGAGAGTATAGTATGGCTTAGAGTTTTTATAGAGGTATAGACAGTATCTAATATCTAAAATTAATAATCAAAGTCTTGTTTTCTCCCCCTTTTCTTACTATTTTCTTCCCTTTTTTCTTCATAGTTTCTCAGTGAGAATGTAGACTAATAGGATTCA
>JZLH01S0313111.1:0-10543 GCA_001188425.1 Eucidaris tribuloides
AACATACATGGTGAAGTCATGATCACCCACCCCACCCCCTCCCTCATCCCCTGGGAGTGGCTCACCTTGACCTTGGTGTAGAGCATGCTGCTGTTTTTATTGGCTCCAGTGGATGACACTAGATGATAATGTTTACATCCATTAGCCTTTGCTAACTCAGCTACCTTCATGGTGTAATCATGGTCCACCTTTTTGAATCCTTCCTGTTTGAGATAAGGATGTACATAACCGGAGGGTCAATCACAGTGATTTAAAGAGCAAATTAAAATGTCCCAGTTTTGTATGGCACAATTCTCTGTGGATTATGATTATTATTCTATTACTTTATCATTATGTTTAAAACTTTTATAAGTATTTAATTATTATCATTAGTAGAAGTAGTAGTAGTAGTTGTTGTAGTAGTAGTCATCGTCGTCGTCATTGTCGTCGTCGTCGTCGTAGTAGTCGTAATAGTAGTAGTAGTAGTAGTATTACTATTACTATTAAAGGCATTGTATAACAGTGTTTCCAGTTTAAAAAAATCTGAGCTACATGATTCCCCATGCTACCAGTGTCTTTGATATGGTTTAAAAATGAAGCCCTGAAAAAATTGCAGTTTCAAACGATCATTAAGGTTTGAGAGACGCATTCAGCTTTTCTCCATAGACTGCTTGCTGTTCAGAATTTCCTATCGCCTGGATAGGAAATTCATGCTGCAATTGTATCTGCACATTATTGCACTAGTGGACAGCATAACTGTCCAAACTTTTTAATTCTAGGGCGTTTATTTGTCCATTCAAACACTGTCAGATATGTCAGATTGCAATGTTCGACAGTTTTTTAAATGGGTCTTCCACAGTGTTATATAGTGTCTTTAACATTATTAAGGACAACGCAAAGTGTAGCATCCCCTTGCTGGGTACAGCATACAAAAATATGCATATTTAATGAAGTGTGAACTTTGCCCTTTGGCATACATACTTGAAGATCAAAATCTGTCTAACATTACTAAAGTCATTGAATGGAACTTGTAATTAGATATTGTTACATACTTAATGAGCTATGACCTTTGACCTTTGACATAAGTGTACATAATCCAAAATCAAATTGTATTTTGATACTACATGTATGTATGACAAGATCAAGATGTGACCACCATTTCACTTACAAATGTGTGTAAACATATAAAGTGGGGAAAATTACTTTTTCATCAATGAATATACATGTAGGTCTTTTCTAGGGTAAAAGAATCTTTACTTTCAGTTTTTGCAACCTAAAACCCTGTATATTTCACTGTTTTTGAAGAAAAAAAAAATCATCACATTTTTGGCCAAAAAATAGTTGTTTTGGGGTGACAACAATTTTCTCCACCTACATGTACTTTGAAATGTTTGTAGTATCCACAAAATTAGAATTTATCCCTTGTTTTTGTTCAAATTAAATATGTCATAGTACACTTAAAGCTGGAGAGGGCCAGCAACTAAGATAAGTTTAAGTTAAGGGCATGAGATATTGTGAGATTAGTATATAGGTTATAATACCAGCTAAATAGGCATTATGTGTGACCTACATTAGCAAGGCCCTATAAATTAGTTTATTGTGATTATTTTATGTCTTGCAAGCCTTTTCTTAAGATAATTGCAGAAACAGTTAGGGGGGAGGGTTTCGATTATACAGTGCACATTACCTGCGGTGCTACACACGTCGGGTGGCATGCATCGGGTCTATGGCTTGGTCAGTTCGCAAGTGTTAGTGCGATCTGATTGGTTGGCAAGACTCAATGTTTCCTTAATTTTTGCCTGTTAGTTGCCGTGCTATCTTTAAACCTATTTTACTGGCTATTTGAAGGTTTTACTGGGGGGGTGCGGGGGTCATTTGCCCCCCCCCTTCAGATCTCGGCCGGCCGAATCGGGCGATCGCTGCCAGAAATTTGAGATGTGCCCATGAAGCGGATGTATAAGACTGTATTTTTTATTTTTGATTTTTTTAAGTAATTATTTGCAATTAGTGTTATGAAGATTTATGGTTTCGCTGTACTGACTTACAGAGCTAGTAGTATATAATTTTTGGCGTGAAATTTCATGTGACTTTTCCATATCTGAAAAAATTTGCGAATTGGATTATTTATTAGTATTTTTTTGTTTTTGTGATTTCTTATGTATTTCTTTGTTTTATTGCTTTTGTTTTTATTTTTTTTTGTATGAATTTGTGGGGAATTTTGCATATAACGCATAATTAATGTTCACCCCTTTAACGTAAAAAGGCAAAAGTAATCATAATGTTATTATTTTGGCTGAAGCATTTCATTGATTTTGTCCAAATCAGTTTTTGAGCGAGTTTTGGAATTGATGCATGTATAAAAAGTCGGCAGGTCGTAAGCGGTCGTCCGAATTTCGCTGGAACCCAGGTCTCAAAGTATTGCGCAAGACTTGAAGTAAAAAGTCAGGAAGTGACGCGATGAAAAAAATTTGAGCGGGCGGCCAATCGGTCGCGCGACATTCGGTCGAGGGGGGGGTCATTGACCCCCCCCCAGTATATAGGTTAGTAAAGTCTTTCATGTAACTCTATTTGTTCCAGTTTACTGGGACTTTAATTGTGGGATCGATAGAATTGATTTGAATTTGGTCACTAGCGAATTGGTGATCGACGTATTCGCTCTGATCCAGTTGACTTAAGGATTGTGCAGCTATAATGGTATATACTTGTTCGAACTGTCTCTTTCCCTTAATTCTTGTCAAAATTACTTGAATTTCGCACGTGCGCGTACGCTTTCGTCGGTACTCCGCACGATATGCTGGAACGTGAGCTCTGGAGCTTGTATGATTGTATTTCAGAATTGTTATTGTATAAGCGTGGATGGTAGTCAATAAGTTAAATGAATTCAAGAGAATTCTTATGTTGTGTTTGTACCTGCGCGTTCAAATGTCAGTTGGTGTGTGGCGGCATATTAGCCTCAGAACATAAGAACCTTAGGTGTTAATATTGATTTTGCTGTCGATTTCCTGACCATTGATCTCTCAAATTGTGTACACTTACCTTTATTTAGGAATATTTCAGGATCAGAGGTTTATTGACAGTATGACTTTCACTATGTGTTCGTTCTTTGTTTCTGTTCTGGTATTGATTTGCAATGGGCTGTCTTTCTTAATTCTTTATCATGTTGATCGTGTTCACGATTACAAAACATTGAGGCGGCGCGATAATTCTGCAGTTTCGTGATACACTTCTCAGCACTCTTGGTGAACTCCTACACTGATCCCTTGAAACATGGATATTTTTCAAAACTAACTCTTGTTGCTTACAGACATCATGCAGCTCGAAGTCTTAGCAATTCAAATAATGTCTGATTTATACTAAGCACAGAACTTAGCGTCAGGCTCTGCCCTCTCCGCTACATGTTCGTTGTACTCGCAATAGCGGATGATAGAAAATTACTGTGTCAGCTTTAAAATTACATGATATAATTTGCATTACATAGACTTTATCTCCTTTTTTTCAAAAAGCTTAACCTCTTTTTGAGTTTGTAGTTTAAGATTCTATTTGTATACAGTTGTAGGCTTTGGGCCTAGGGAAAGCGCATGTTAGTATTATAATAATAATAATGGACTGTGACTGAGTTACTGTTGTACAAGTTATTAGTCACGTCTACTCCAGTCATGAGATTGCGCAACACGATTTTTCATTGGTGTGACGTATAGATGACGTCGAAGAATTTGTCATAGAAAGTGATATATGAAACCTTATCTACACATCATACGCTATCAGAATAAGCAATAAAAAGTAGGGGTCACCGTTAATTCTAGAGAGATATCAGCGATTTAAAAATGCCCATCTTTCACTACGCGCGCAATGCGTGCGCATTTATATTTTTGGGGTATGTAAGCAATATTTTGGGTCCTGATGGTCGGGAAAGGGTTCTAAACGATGTAGAATTCAGTCAGACATCTAAATCCATCGAAAAAACATGTTTTTCGGTCGGGAATGGGGTGCTCGCGAAAAAAACGCGCGCGTACGCGCGCGCACTAAAATGCTCCAAATGACCTGAAACATATAGTACCATTAATAAGAAGTCATTTGGAGCATTTTATTTTTGACGTGCCCGTACACGCATGTGGAGACGCGCGCACGCAAGTGGTTTAGAGCAAAAGATGACCCATGACCTGAACTTGACCCTTGCCAAGTTTGGTTGTTTTATTCGACCGCCAGCTCGAGATATTGCAAATATAGGTTAACTCTAGCTCGTTTACAAATGACGTCATAAGTGACGTCATAGATAGTCTATGACATGACAAGATCACCATGCCGAGGCATTGACATGGGACATAACTATGATAAGTTACAAGACTATTGCTGTCATCGTTCTTGAGATATCGTCTGAACAAAAAGTGACCAGAAAGAAACAAGAATAAAGAAGAAGAAGATTCTGACGAAATCTATGGTGATCCGCGGTTACGCGGATCACCAATTACTCTTTGACAAACAATACCCCCAAAATGCCCCTTTTCAGAGTGAATTTGGTCTACTACAAAATCTGATAGGAAGAAGCTAGAGGACTGAATTTCCCCTCAATTTTTGCAGAATTTAATTAGCTATAAGCTTATTATAATTGTATTTTTCTTGACAAATAAATAAACAGGAGAATTACCCTTACCCCTTAATTTTGAAAAGTGTGTAAAAAATCAGGACATTTCACACAAAAAAATATATATTTGGGGAAAACCAATCAAGCTACACTACAGGCCTGATAATCAAATCAATTATGCCCCTTATATTTCTCCATAAGTGATTAGATTTCTGATATGGTAGCCTACATACTTTTTCCAAAATAATTCTGTTCAATTTATGGATGTTTTCTCTTCTGAAACCTAGTGCAGAGTTATTTTCTTGCCTGTTCTTATGAATAAATTTTCAATACCAAAAATGCAAATTGCATGCATTAGTTGTTGATATGTCTGGCAAGCCTCCAGCAAGCTGTCAGGTTGTTAAGAGCAACCTTTTTCAGAATAGTGTGCAAAGAATTTGCATTAATATTTAACAGTTTATGGGTAAAGCTACATATGCCCCAGTCTGGCTTCCAGACATTTAGATTAACCTGTTCTCACATTTATTGAGCTATGACCTTTGGCCTTTGGCCTACACACTCCAAAATCGAACTTGGGCTGTATTTTGATATCATGTACCTTCATACCAAATCTCATCAAAATCCGTCAAATACTAGAACAGAAACCAGTTTTCGCATTTAATGAGCTATGACCTATTGCCTTGAGCTACAACCTCCGAAACCGAACTTGGGCTGTATTTTAATATCATGTACCTCCATACCGAATCTCATGAAAATCCATCAAACATTACTAAGTTATCAAACGGAAACCAGTGTTTCGGACGGACAGACAGATGGACGACAGCGTTTCTATATCCCCTCCCGACTTGTCGAGCGAGGGGATAATTATAGTAGAAGTAGTAGTACAGCAGTAGTCGTAGTAGAAGCAGCAGTAGTATTAATAGTAGTTGTAGTAGTTTATTTTTATTATTATTACTTACATTTTTCATTACAATTATCATTTCTTATGATAGTGTCCTACAGAGCCACATTGTGAGTTGTAATTTCATGTGAGTCTCCTGTAGGAATAAAGTTGTCGGTTGCCCGGCAGAAGGGCCCTAGCATATGTTCCCAGCAGAAGGGCTTAAACACTAAATTGTCTCGAACTGGAAAACCATTGGCTCTTTTCTGTTAAGTGCATATCAAATAAGGATAAGGCAATATTTCTTAAATTAGAGAAAATTTAATGTTAGGGCCCTTCTGCCGGACAAGCAACGAAGTTATGACGTACCACACCAGCCTTGCCACGCGTCGTACCCAGACAGCAAAACCCAACGGTCGGACCTTTGAACGCATCCACTGACTCCTCCAGCTTGTCAAAATCAACAATCTTTTGTTCCTGTTTGAAATCAAATCAAATAAATAAATAGAATACAAGTGCATAATACTGTATAAAAGCAGGAGAAATCTGACTGCTGCAGTATGCAGTCAAAGGTACATATGCCTCGGGCCCTTGGCCCTCCCTCACCATTTCTCCACCCGACATTTAATGGCCAGCATGATCACCCACTTAAAGATTGTATTCATGATAAACACACCCCAAAAAGAGCTTAAAGGGAGAAGGCGCCAGCAACTAACAGGCATAAGTTAAGAATAAAAATGACATTGTGAGTATTGTGAGAATTATGGTACATGGTGACAAAAACAGCCTCATCCTCATCAAGGCCCTATAAATTAGTTAATTTGTGTTTATTTTACGTCTTTGTAAGGTTTACCTTAAGACAAACCTTGCAGAAACAGCTATAGGGGGAGGAGCTTATCAATTCAAACAGTGCATACATTACCACGGTGCGGCTAACACACGTCGCGTGGCAGGCATCGGTCACGCATGGCCAGCTCAGACCTGTGCACGTGCAATATGATTGGTTGGCAAGAACTCAAATATTTTCTTAACTTATGCCTGTTAGTTGCTGGCGCCTTCTCCCTTTAATGCAGGAAAGGGGATGAAATCATTCATAATGTAACCATTCACAATCATCTGAACTTCTCACAAGACCTTGCAGCAGAAAAGTAAGATGAGTGAAAATAACCTTCTTTGAAAAATTGATATGAATAATTGTGTTTTTGAATTTGAATTTACGCGACTGTTATGCTAGGACACTAGGCTAGTTGCCACATGGTACTCTTGTATCATTAATTTAACACATATTCTCTGCTAATTAAAGCCCAAGTTTAGTTTTGGGGATTTTTTGTTATTTGAAAGCTTTATGCCCCAAAGTCATAACCCTGCAATAATAGATTCTGAATGTCTGTAGTTTTTTTTAATTATTTAATGAAAAATCTCGTGGGAACACCCCCAAAATTTTACATTATAGCATCTTAAGGGTTAAAAAGGATTTAAGGTTACATGTGTTATACCTCATCTGAAAGAGCAGACTCCGCTCTTTCAGATGAGGTATAACTCATATAACTTTTTTTTTGTGTTTGATTTTTTTTAAATTAATTAACGAAAAATGTCGGGGGGACCCCCGACATTTTTGACCATATTTTACATTACAGCATCCAAAGAGTTAAAAATGTTATATGAGTAATACCTCATCTGAAAGAGCTGCGTCTGCTCTTTCAGATGAGGTATAACACATGTAACCTTAAAGCCTTTTCAACCCTTTAGATGCTATAATGTAAAATTTTGGGGGTGTTCCCACGAGATTTTTCATTACTTAATTAAAAAAAAACTAAAGACATTCAGAATCTATTATTGCAGGGTTATGATATTGGGGCATAAAGCTTTCAAATAACAAAAAATCCCCAAAACTAAACTTGGGCTTTAAAGTCTATACCAGGCAAAGCTGGACCAGTGCCAGATAGTCTCAGCTATGCAGAAACAGGTGAATTCCTCAAACTTTAACAATTATCGGATGAATGCTACAGCCAGCGTCTGAAATCCAAAAATAGAGAATATGCTTCACATGCAACTAAAGCAGGGCCTTGGCCTATCGTTTATATTATGAAAACTGGAGAGTGTATGACCCCCAAATTTTGAACACCATATTTTTATCTATCTTTCCTCAACTGGATCAAATCTGAACACAAAGTGTAACCTAGCTGCAAATCAAGAACTCTGTCGTATTCATACATGTAGATACAGTGCTAGAATTTGACCTTTGATCATTATTAACTGCAGGGATACGTGTAGTCCACTACCTATTACTAAGCGTCCCACAGAAACCACAGCACCACCAGGAAAAGGCAAATAGTACAAATTTTAGTGACCTTTGACCCCTGACTTTTAACTTGACTATGTGGCAGAACAGCTCTTTTAAAACTGGCTATTCTACCCAGGCAACATTACAATGGAATAATCTTTGATGTACAGCACTGTAGATATCGTGGAATATCCCAAATAATTCAAAGTTCAGTGACTTTGAACTTTAAACTTAACATTTTGGCAAAACAATATTTGTTTGACTTGTCAAAAAAGGGAATTATCAAGGCCAATGAAAAGTGCTTGGCATGTCATCACTGCAATGATAAAACCTTGTTCAGAAGTTGTGGTGACTGAACATGCAAATCATGTAGCTAGGATGCCAGCTTTTCTAGTGTCCAAATGTCATTTGTCAAATCTCATAAAACGTGTTGATCAACGTTTTGCAAAAGGACTCGGGAGTTAATTTTACAGTGCAAAACATCGCTTGAGCTCGCTAGCCAACGTAAGCGGAGGTGGATGTTCACTGTAAGAGGGTCAATTTCCTTTGCTTTTCTTTATTTTTAGGTTGGGAATTTACCTCGCTATACCAAAATTTTGCTATAACTGATCTCATTATATGAGAAACATAATACACGGATGTCTATGCAAGAAAAATTGGGACCGAGAAATGTCCTTGTAATAAGCGGGTCCTTGCTTTACCTGTGCTCGTTATACATGTAACATAGTGTGCCTGTGTCTGTAGAGTACATGTAACACAATTGACAAGGATTTTGTTCATTTGGGCAATTAAAAATTTTGTTCGTGCAAGTGAATGAATGAAACCAAAAGGTTTATTTGACTGATCGGGCAACCAAAAGGTTATTGTGGAGCCCTGGTTGAAGTCCCCACATATTTTAAAGCTCTCTTGAACTTGTAAAACTTTTCAGATACACATTTTTTTGTCAACCCAGAGTCAATATGTGACCGCTCAGCTCCAAACCAACAAAAAGTTGCACAATACATGTACATTTCTCTGTAAGAGACCAAAAGATGCCATTTGGGTTGACCAACTCAAATTTTTAAGTTTGTCTTATCTGAAAGAGTAATCTTTTGTCTTCCTACCGTCATGATTTGGTGGCTTAAAATGAAACCAAAATGAAGATATAGGCCGTTTTTCTGGACCACATTTTTTTTGGGATAGGTGATTTCGGATGGCGTGAAACTGTAACTCCTAACTGTCTCTTTATTTCGATCAAATTTTTGAGTGAGTTAGGATGGTCCAATTTTAATAAGTTACAGTATATATCATTTTAAAGCTTATAATTTAATTTTTTAAACTTTGCAAAAAAAAAGAGAAAAAAAAATCATTTTGGCCTACTTTTTGTGGGTTTTGAGCTCAGTGGTCGCATACATTATGTTACGAGTGTGACAATGAAAGGTTTGAAAGCAAATTCCAAAGGAAGTCCATACCACAGCAAAGCCATTAAAGACCTCGTCCTCCAGTTTCAGCTCCCTTCTTCCCATTGAGATCACTTTACTGAAGACCTTCGTCCGTGCCAGTTCCTTGAGCAGGGCCTTCCCACACTCCCCGCTCGCACCGACGACGAACGCCGACTGGTTAGTCGCTCTGTACTCCCCCAAGAGATCTGGTGTCGCTCCCGTCGCACCTGCAGGTGCTTCAGCTGCTTCTGCCCCTGCAGGTGTGTCTGTGGGTGTTTCTATGGGTGCCTCTGTAGGTGCTTGTGTGGGTGTGTCTGTGGGTGTTTGTTCAGCTGCCGCTGGTGGAGGGGTTTCTACTTGTTCAGTTGTTGGTGGTGATGGTGCTGCTGCAGCGGCCTCTGTTGGCGTTCCTTCAGTTTTAGCTTCGTCAGCCATGATTTAGGCTAGGTAGAATATGTTCTATAACTAGAGTAGGACAATAATGAAAAACAAATACTACTGAATGAATAAATGCATAAACAAATAAATAATGAAATGAAATCTCTGCGTGGGTGTGTCTGTGTGAGTGTTTCTGTTTCTGTTTAATATTTCAGTTGATTTGATGAATAATTATTTTTAAAAATCCTGAATTGTTAAAGTGACTAGTAATCGTTATTTTGTTGCATCATTAGATGAAGTTTACTTTAGTATTTATGATATTCATATTTGAACCTTGAAAGTGCTCTGCAAACTTTTAACCCAAGGCTTACTTAAGATCACAGGATTATTACTTGTTTAGGGTCCATTTTGAAAGTCCATACATGAGCATAGTGTACACAATGACAGTGCATCCAATGACAGAACATTACAAAAAAATGCCTCGCTAAAAACTTTCTCCTAGTCTGGTGCGTGTTCACATAGTTCCACTCAAAACCAATTTCAGCACTGGCCAGAATTGACAAAGATTGACATAAATCTACATGTACTTCATGTACTTGTGAATTGCCACTGCTTTGCCTTTTCTAGACTAAGGATAGAATTCCGGTGACTGTGAGTTACTGAAGAATGTAAACACATTACACAACATGGCAAATTTGCCAATAACAGAAAATTCTATGCAAGCATGCAAGGGTGTCTCTGCAGGCCGAGCCAGAGTCTCTCAGACTGGTTGATTTTCAGCAGAACATTGTCATCTTGTTTACCCAGTCAGAGAGTCAGTGGACTTACAGCTAAAATACTGGCATTGAGAGTTGAGACTATTGTTTAGTGTGCCATTTACTTCATCTTTTTCTCTTTGAGGTAGGCCTACTGTCCAACACCCCAATGCAGGCCGGACAGGGGGTGCATGCAGCATTGATTAGTCTGATGGGATCTGACGGCAACGCCGCGAGGAAGGAATCTTCTTTGCAATCAATTCC
>JZLH01S0313144.1:25541-40900 GCA_001188425.1 Eucidaris tribuloides
ATCTTTTAATTCGAATGACAAATGTCACTGAAGTTCCTACCGATGACATTTATCGTAAAATGAATACACAATGAACCATATAAATGAGTTAAAATGTATTGTCTTGATAGCATTTGCGATTTTACAGAAAATCGTACAATTTGGAAAGGTTATACACATTAGTCCAAAACAATCCAGTCCCTGGTTAGCACACCTGGATTTTTAGCCCAGCACCCAAAGTGTTAAATTGACGAGAAGTATAAATTTGGTTAGTAACTGAAGAAATCGTTATTAATAACTTCCTTGATTGATTACACTGCTTTCCAGATGTCATGTCGGAATGGATTACTCCTGAATTTAGCGTCAAAGATTGTCGTCGAAGACTACAGGATCACTACAACAGAGTGACAACGAAGATACAAAAGAAACCTTGGGATAAAACGCAGTTCGTCAATCTTGATCAGCTCTACACAACTGTCAGTATGTATCAGCAAGGTGGAGGTGGTCTCAGCGAAAGAAAACGAAACAAGATACCTTTATCCTAATCGATCTGTAAATGACGTTTTCGGGACGAAAGTAAACGGCGCGCTACCAAAACGACTCGCAATCTTTACTAAAGCGGGCTATGGCAAGACAACTGCAGTTGCTAAGATGGCCTTCGACTGGGCACAGGAGATAGAAGGTTCGCCTTTGAAGGACGTGCCTCTCTTGTTTGTTCTCAAGATGCGGAGCATACACAAGACCATGCCAATAGGTGAAACTATCCTCGCCCAACTTTTGGGTTTCATACATGGAGTCTCTCCAGAGTCGCAGCCATGAAGCGACTGTGTGATCGTCTTCGATGGCTATGATGAGTTCTCTGGTGGTATCCGTTCTACAGAAGTGCAAAGGCAAACGTCGTGACATAGTGCGTTTGAATCTGTATAAGCAGTGCCGAGTTGCAGTCACAAGTCGTCCCTTCCTGGAGCCAGACTTTGACAGGGGAGAATTGTCGCGGACTTACACAAAGCTAGAGATCGGGGGATTCTCACAAGAGAATTCTCTTGCATATATCAAACGATTTTACAACACAGATCTCAGCCAAGCTGGCGACCTGTGTGCGTACTTAGCGCAGAATTCTGTCATCCGTGCGTTGATTGCAGTACGTCCCACTCTTGTGTGTAATGGTTTGTGATCTGTGGAAAGAGCACTTCATAAGAGACATAGAGACACAGACAGGCCTGTTTGATAATATAAATCTTTTCCTATGGTGTCATACACGTTCGAAAGTCGAAGAGGACACTTCTTCCGAAGACGATATATCCAAACTAGAAAAACTCCTGTTTGACTTGGGGGAGGTGGCTCTATCGGGCTTGTTACATGACAGTCGGAAGATCATATTTTCTGATAATGACTTCAAACATATCCCGTACGCCGTAGAAGCCGGCTGTACACTGGAAATAATCTCAAAGACAACAGTCCCTCTTCGACGTGCTCATCAACGTAAAAACTCGACGACCACAATCGAATTCTATCACAAGCTCGCACAAGAGCACTGCGCCGGTAAATTTGTGGTCAGGAAAACCAAACCGTGGCTCATGTATGTAAGGTTCTCAGCGCTAGATGACTTTTTCAAGAAAATTGGAAACAATGTCCTAGAATACAATAATTTGATACGCTTTATGGCGGGGTCAAACAATGGCATCTGCGTCCGAATCATGGACAAGATCGTGCAGAGTGATTCAGTACCGTGGGATTACAAATCCCATCTCCTGCTCGACTGCTTGTCAGAGTGTACCAGTTGTGATAGCAGGATGACTGGTGTACTCCACAAGTACGTCGAGAGTAACACACTCACCCTATGGTCTATCACATCAAACACACTCACTGGAATGGAAAAACTTCCAAGTGACGTGAAGGATAAGGTAATTTTTGGTCCCAGAATTTTCATTTATTCATTTCTTTTTTGGGGGTGGGGGTGGGGTTGTGGTCGTTCGATGGTCATGTTGGCCGTAGCAAAGGCCGAAAAAAATTACAAACGTTCTTGTTGGTGGTTTGACACTGACGTATGTTGAAGTGTCCTTTTCGTAAGTCGTACATGTCGTACAAGTCGTAAGTCGTGGAGGTGGAGAAATTAGCTCAGTATTTAACCACGGTATGATTTTTACCCTCTATTTTTGTTTCGTTTTGTGGGAATTTCAGAAATGAACATCAGAAGCTGGAATTAAAGGCAGGATAACTCTTTTGCATACGTTACATTAACACTGTGCAAATACACTGGTATATAGAGGAAAATACCATCTAAGAACCTTAAGCAAAGTATACGAGATAAAAATTCAGTTTAAGTGAAATTATAGTGACGGTTACACTTTGATTAAAATTGTCTCTTAAAGACTAAAAAATCCTAGCAAAGAATATACACTAAATTGACAGTTGAATTTGGTGGCACTTTTCAAATTCCAGGTTTCACATACAATTAAAGTACTAGCCTAAGGGCATGAGTGATGATTTACTGTGCTATGACATGGGGTGCAAAGGAGATTCCCTGCCTTTAAACCATTTCTCCGAATTGACGCAAAGCTCAATAATGATTATGCCTAGCACCCATGCGGAAAATATATATGGGATGCATACGTAATTCTTCACTGCTTGCATTCCTACACTAACATTAAGACCAATTGCAAACTTTTATGTAATTTATTCTGTAAGACACAAAACCCACTGGGCAGGGTTTGAAGAAACTCCACTTATTGTGTTGGTATAACCTCGGATAAAAGGGATTTTGTGTTTTTTACCATTTACTTGTGTAACTTGCATCCCAATTCTTGTTTTATAGCTAGAAATTTGTCTCGATGTCTATTATTTCTTTTCCTTGGGAAATAGATTGAGCGCCTTTTAGAAGCAAGGTATAGAATAATTACGCAAGTTGTTTTTTTTATTCTACACACCATACAGATAGAGACTGTCGTCATCAAATCCAGCAGTTTGTTACCGCAACTGATATTCAGACTCGCTTGGATCCTGAGGTCCTTTCTTTTGTTCTCTGAACCACCACCTATGAGGTCTATCCGTAGGCTAGACACTTGGGGCCTCGCAACACGCTACGATGACTTGCTTGCGAGTTTCCCTGACATAGAGAAATTGAAAGTGTGGATGATGCCGAGTGACAACATCAGTTTGATCCTCTATGGGGTGGCGATCGGTCTGAGAAAGACAAACGGCAAACTGAGGAACCTTATCATGCGGTTGGGGCCCGATGACCCCTCTGGACCACGCGTGACAAGACAGGCCGGGAACGAATTGGTCCGGTCACTGTCTCACCTCAAACAGTTGGAGCAACTCGAGTTCTATCAAGTGACCGTGACGGACGAGGCAACTCTGGTTGACGTTGTCAAATCATGCCAGAGAATTAACACCATTCAGCGCATACAGTAAGTAATGCAAATGTTGGGTTAAAGATGACTAAAGATACATTTTTTCTGGTAGCTTGGTGGTACTCGGGCGCGTATCCAGGAAGTTTCAACGAGGGAGGGGGGGGGGGGTGGTGTTTATCCGCGGCTAAATCCTAAGTCCAAAATTTTTCACGGTAATCCCGGCGGCCGAAAAGTCGCTCTGGGTGGGGGTGGGGGGGGGGGGTGTAGCAGCGTTTTTGGTTTTAAGGCGACGAAAAAATTTCAATCCAAAAAGAACCTTGCACGACCAAATTGGGGTGTTAACAGCCCTTTTTGCAAAAGGGGGTGTTTGAACACCCAAAACACCCCCGAGATGCACATAATGTTCTGCCTTACATTCTTTAACTTTATGACGATTTCGTCAAAGGCGACTGAAACGCACCAAATTCCTCGACGTTCAACCAAACCGTCGTATGAGTCCCACGGTGGGTAAAAATACGATTTCGACAAAATCGAGTCTATATTCCTAACATTCCTACCAAAACATTGCAGATATTTATTCTTAGAAAAATTTATATATCAGGGATGCTAAAGGGTCTCTTAAGAAGCGATGTCGTTATTTTTACTCAAAATCAAGAAATGGGTCCGAAAGAGCTAGATACATGTATTTTCGATTTTATGGGATAAGTATTCCTCTGTACAAACACCACATAGACGAAACGACACTTATGACCGCGCGTAACACGAACACAGTCAACCATACTGTCGTTTGTCTCAATTTACACGCAAAGTCAATGTGCACACATATACATTTTGCGTATCATTTGCGAGGTCAACCGAACCTTCGTATGTCTACTCGGCACACTATTTCAATGGGAAATGGGAAATTCAATGGCAAATTTTACAGAATCGATACGTCCGTGGATTGAAATCATGGCAATACCTTGAAAAGTGATTTTTTTTAATTCTATGGAACGTTCTCCAGGTATAGGCCTAGTATGAGACTTTCAATTGAATTTTTCGCGGAAAACTCATAATATAATCGATATTTTGATCCAGATCATCGTCGCCGTAACGTTGAAGCCAATTTCCTCATTTGAAATTTAAATCGGTCAACTGTCAACCACGTTTTTTTGAACAAATTTTCTCAGATTTTTGATAGTTTTCTCCCCCACAATCTTCTGTTTATCGCCTCCCTCCTCTTTCCTTCGTCTTCATTATGTCAACATTATTGTAATTAAAATCCTTACGTTTTCCATGTATTCAGATTAACAACGTGTGGTACTCAACCCAAAGGTGAACTCGACAATTTTCTGCAGGAGCTATCACAGGAAGGCGAAGAAGGAATCCATGTATCTGTTTTCCACAAGGTAAAATAATGCTACAGAAAGAACGATTTCTTGTCATGGACGAGAAGGTCTCATGTGTTATCCCTTCTATGTTAAACAAATATTACTTCGCTTGTTTTTTCACTTTTCCTCTTATTTTTTGCCTTTCTTCTTTTTTCCTGTGTAATTTTCATTCTTTTCTTACTTTTTTTTCACTTTCTTCCTTCACTCTTTTTCGTGCTCCTTTTCCCTTGTTTCTTGTATCCTTTCTTTTCCCTTTTATCTTTATCTTAATCATTATTAACTCTTATTTCTTAATCTTCATGATCTGGTTAGGTCTATAACAACATAGTATCGTCTTCGTACATAATGTAATCAAATGATTAGATCATCATGATAATGATGATGATGATGTTCATGATATGATGACGGTGAGGATGATGGTGATTATCATGGAAGAGGTACGACAAATATCACACCGCACAAAATATACCGATGAGATATAGCTGCTGGAAGGAAAAAAAAGTCTCATGCAGGATTGAAATTAATGGTTTCCGATGCCTAGTACATTAAAATAACTATAACATACAAGTGTATAATGACTGGTTTCCTGTGCCTTGTAAATTATAATGATTATAACTTACAATGTTGATGGTGGATGTGATTTCTCAACAGTGAATAAAAATAAATGACCTGTAAAAAGGACGTTTGTGCCGTTCTATTTTGTTTTTCTGTAATGACTGGTGTCATATTTGATCGTTTTCTGCATGTCCTTGGCTGCATGGTGGTTTCGTGATGAATTGTATTTTCCTGAAGCGTGTACTGACGAAGCAGTTTTCACAATATGACATTGAACTTACAATTACATATAAAAAGTCGTAGCGCTTGTGTTTTGGAAGACATGTCGTATGCTTTGAGAGTCTATTATTTTTTCACAACAACAATACTTTGCCGAGTGTACGCGCTTGTATCGAGATAATGACAGCTACCTAGTAAAAATATTCCAAAGAAAACAAAATACAACTCGATTTGTGGAAATAGTTCAGTTCAGCTTATTGTTTCATCCACATTTCCAGAACATGAGAAATTTAATTCAAGGCAATCAACTGCATTGGACATTGTGGGTGGCTTAATAAAGTGTACAGCCCAAAATAGAAAAATGTTGAATTTCTGGTCGTTTTGTCACACAGTTAAACAATGTTTATGACCTCAGGCACTACTCTTCAATTGGTTGAAGTTATGGGATACCAGAGAATCAACATTATGTCTAACATCAGACATCAAAGTTTGTCAATTATGCACTTTTTTGTGATCTATATTGAAAAAAAAAACTATTCTGAAAATGTGAGTTTTCCAATAAAATATCTGTTACGGATAAAATAAATGTATTGAGTGAAGATCGTGGATCGTGTGTCATGCTTTGTTTAACATGAAAAGGTTTATTTTAGAATATGTATGGTTAAGAATGATCTTAGTCAGTCATTTATATGTTGTGGTTCAAATTTCTGGAAAATAAAGCACTTTGCGAGAATTCGGATTCGTGAGAACACAAAATTATCGTGCTTATTAGTATTACTTTATTTTTATTACTTTATTAGTATTACCTTAAACTTCACTCTTTTAAAATTATATATATCTAGACTACTTACTTGACAAAAGTGGGCCTAAACAAAACATTGTTTTTGTCTTGGGGAAACCAGTCATTTTGATTGATTTATTTTAAATGAAACTAGTAACTAGCACATAGAAGGCGTTCTTTACTACTTTCAAACTCTTCCCCTTCAAATTAAATGTATACATGTACTTACATCAAAAACTTTAACCAAATATTGTTGGTTGGATAATCAATGATAATATCAGCAATAAAAGTCTACCCTTATTTCCTTGCACATACTGCTTTTTTCTTTGAGGAAATCGGTCATTTTCGTCCATTTATGAAAAAACTAGTGACTTGCCCGTAGAGGGCGTCCTTTGATATTTTCATGCTTTTCCGCCTTTAAATTATTTACACTATCATAACAAACGTAAAACAAAACAATGTTGTGTCGTTTACCAACAATATAAGGAATAAACTCCACCCATCTCATTTCCTTGCACATACTGTGTGTGTGTGTGTGTGTGTGTGTGTGTGTGTGTGTGTGTGTGTGTGTGTGTGTGTGTGTGTGTGTGTGTGTCGTGTGTGTCTCGTGTGTGTGTGTGCGATGTGTGTGTGTGTGGGTGTGTGTGTGTGTGTGTGTGTGTGTGTGTGTGTGTGTGTGTGTGTGTGTGTGTGTGTATGTCGGTGTGTGGGTGGGCCAGTGTGTGTGTTAGTGTATGTGTGTGGGAGGGGGTAGAAATTATATTGTTGAACTGGAAACTTGCATGCCAATGCACAGAGGGTTTTTGTTTTTTGTTTTTGCTTTTATAGTCTTTACTATTAAATGTCACTTCACGTGTGGTTGCAAAATTGATCAAGATAATTTGTACAAAATTATATGTCCTTCAATTCAGCAATGACCAACTGACTATTGTTACATCATCAAACTACCAATTATGCAGTGGAGCGCAAATTTACAGTATATCAAAAGTCCCCCAATGAAAGAAAACTGAAATTAAGAGTAATAATATGCCTATAATTAGTTCTAAATAAACGGACCTCGCTTTATTGTAAGTCTATAATTACCAGAGAAACTGTCACTTTCTTCCGTGGCTCTTCAATTTTAACATGGACGCCTTCAGTGCCTTTCACGGAAAGCACAAAATATCAAACTTGAGAAAATGCGGATGCATATTTGTTGAAAGGAATAAAACAGGATCCTTAGTTTGTGGAGGTGAACACAAATTTCTAGCGTTACAAAATTAACCTTTAATTGAACACCTCATATTACACTTGTATAGGCAAGTTTTTAATGCAGTTTGTTTGTTGAACCCAACCCAGATAATACAAGCCTCTTTCCGTTCACATATATACTAGCGAAGCAATTAACAAATTAGGTTTGTGTCCTCAAGCTTACACCAGTCCAGTGACATTTTATCGGCAGCGAGTATAGTAAGAGTAACAATTCTTATATTCTAAATTAAACGATGTTGACGTAGTTATTGTGACCATATTTGGAAGTTTCTCTGGCCAATAGCAACTCGCCGTCTAGGTCTGGAATCAAGTCGATGCGCACTATATTATTTCAACCCGTTGGAGACAATTTGATTTCGATATAACACGCATTTTCCAGAAAGCACAATCCGAGGTATCTCGTACTTAGTCTCCAACGGGTTGAAAAATATTCATGGCATGTCAGCTTTAGCTGATTCAACATCGATTGCGGTAGCTGGGCACGCTTCAAATGAACTTGGAAATCTTAATTAACCTTTCAGTCGACGGATTTTGCCCATAGAGTGCACCAACCAACTCCTGGATTTTATAGAAGATATATTTATATACTTCGAGTTGATTTAGTGAAATTTGCTTTGAATTCTTATCAGGGCAGTGAATATATACCGATTATATACGGAAACCGCGTCATGGAAAGCACCCTATTTTTCATTGTGTTGTGCTTATTCACCGTGGTTGGAACATGCATAAATGCAGCTACCATGGTGGCGATCCCGACTTTTCGGACCTTGAAGAGTCAGAGTATCTTCACTTTTGATATTGCTCTTTCAGATTTCGTATCGGCTCTTAGCACGACGCTATCTTTCAATTTCGATTATATGGGCGTCACGGCAGTAAGTCACGAAGCAATTTGTACCTTTTCAAACCAAGTGACATTATGACATAGGAGGCATGTATGAAGAGCTCAGATACAAGATGGCAGACGTGGTTCTAGAGCAGAAATTTTAGGGGGCTACTGGGGATGAAAAAACAAAATTTATTCCAAATCCGAGGCCAAACATTTTTCTTGGTTATCCCAGCCGCCGAAAAGTCGCTCACCGGGGAGGGGGACGAGGGAAATTTCATGTACAAATTAATTAATATTTTCATTGTAAAACATTTTTCGTCCGAAAGTTTTTTTGGCCGGGTTTGAGCATTTTTATTATCCTTATTATTATTATTATTATTATTATTATTATTATTATTATATATGGGGGAGGGTTAGCCCCAAAAGCGCGCGACCCGTAGAACCGCATCTGCAAAAGGGGCTAAATCCCTATAGTAACTTCGGAGAAAAATGCATTTCTTTGCTTGTACACGCGCCTATGGAAAAAAGTGAAATACAAAGTGATATTTTTTATTTGTTTGTGTGATTTTTTTCTCCAAATTTTATTGTGAAGTATGATTATCGGTGGCTCATCTACTGATATTGATAACTCACTTTTGTTAGAAAATGGATGCAGCCCATTTTGCTACTAAACTCCTAATATCATATGAGTCTCTTGTTGTTTGTCAATATTTCGTCATATCATATGTTTTCCTGCAATGTGTATCAGTTGAAGTATGACATTAGAAAAAAGAAAAGTTGGAATCCAAAATTTGATAAATCCACTTTTTGTTAAAACAACTGATTAATGAATATTACTACATCACAAGCATCAGCCAGCTAAGTATCTACAATAGTTTGCAAAATGAAATTTGAATCCACAATACTCAAAACAGTTCAAAACAGTGCCCATTTCAACTTTGCCGCAGAACCTAGGTAATGAAATGGATTTTGTAAAGAGTCGATGAAGTGGATTTAACGTCTTTTGCGTTAAGTTTTTCATACATGACTCTGTCTTCTTTTATCATAAAGGTTTTCTTCCACTTTGACGAGAAATAGATTGCCAAGATTTTAGTATTATGTTTAAGAGTTGTTGGCTTGTACTGGTAATATGGACTCGTGGGAATTGTGTTTGATGTATTGTTGTTTTGAGCTGTGGATTTATTTATTGTTTGAAAAACAATTCAACACAATGGAATTTCAATTTAAATATATATATAAATACATATAAAAATTTGATATCTGAGCTCACAAAATGGTAATTAAATATACAAATAAACATCCCAGAATACAAAAGTTTGGGAAGGTTATGCTGCCACTGGCAAGGTATGCATAGATAAACGACAACCCTGACTTATTCATTAGATGGACTATAAAGTAGGCCTAGTTTGAATCTATAACACACTAGTCTATGCGCAGAAATGGACAATTTTATTACATGTGTGACGGTTACAGTTCGTTATTCCGAAGGTTCGTAATTCCGAAACACGTAAATTGCCTATACCTCCATGCTCGTTAGTCCGAAAACGAAAAAGGGTTCGTTAATCCGAACATTTGTGGCGTTATTCCGAAGGTTCATTAATCCGAAAATAAAATGGGTTCGTTATTCCGAAGGTTCGTTAATCTGAAAATAAATAGGGTTCGTTATTCCGAAGGTTCGTTAATCCGAAAACGAAATAAGGTTCGTTACTCCGAAGGTTCGTTAATCCGAAAACGAAATAAGGTTTGTTAGTCCGAAAATGAAATAAGGTTCGTTAGTCCGAAACTGAAATAATCTGTGGCGAAGCCGGGAAAACCGGAAGGGCAGGTGTGGTGGAGGGGGGGGGGGGGAGAGGGTAGAATCACCGTTGCTGATCAATTGTTATGATGGTGGGAAGGGGCTGATTTATCATTACCAGGGGCGATTTAATACGCAGAATTCTTTCAAAGGGGTGATCATAGGCCTATGGGGCTAATTCATTTTCATGCAAGAATCGATATCATGTTTATCTCTCATTGCCAGACCTGTAAATTTCGCTGGGGAAGTATTGGTGCATTTTGAAATTGTTTTGTCCAAGTTCAAAATTTATACTAAAAGAGCTATTCTTCATTAAATGTTTTCCACTTACAAACCTAAAAAAATGTCGCTCTGCGCGGGGGGGGGGAGGATGGGTGATTGTTTGGACCAGAATAGGAGCGATTAAGACCTCAAACGGGGGCGTCGATCCCCCTTTATTGGCTGGGGGGCGGGGCAAAACAGCCATCTGCAGCCATCGTAGCCAGCTTTTTGGAATGAAGGGGGGGGGGGCAAAACACACTTATTTCGCATTTAATTTATATGTGTATGTATATAATATATACATTTATTTACATATACATATACAGGGGAGGATCCAGCTTTCGCCAATAGGGGGGGGGGGGAAGAAAAAAATTCATCCACATTCTCCCCGATCGGCCGCTCAAAAGCTAATTTTTGTTGTTGTTTCTTTGAAGGGGTGGTCCTAACAATTACTTCTGAGCTTTATTCTTATAAACAAGATAATTGTATCTCATAAGCTCCAATTAAATAATGCGAGCGCGAAGCGCGAGCTAAAGATTTCATGTATTTTGTGCTATAAATTGAACATTCTGAGCAATGTTTGTGATCATGAACAAGATGCGTATGTAACTAAATAATTACTGCCAGCGCGAAGCGCGTGCTGAAATTTTTAATAAACTGGCCTGATCGAAAAGGGACCTGTTAAGGACTGTTTGCAGTTACCCATGAAGACGATACATGTTTCAACAATGAAATAATGCAAGCGCGAAAGCGCGAGCTGAAAATTTATGATATTCCGACCTAAAAACTGGACATTCTAAGCACTTCTTGTAATCATGCACAGGATAGGTACCTTACTAAACAATTGATGCGAGCGCAAAAATTTTGAGATTTAGACCTAAAAACCGGACACTATTCATATTTTGTAATCAGGAAAATGATGGGTGTCTTTCTACATGAATAATGCGAGCGCGAAGCGCGAGCAGAAATTTTTTTATATTCTGATCTGAAAAAGGGTCAGTTTAAACACTATTTCAAGCACTATGTATAGGAAAATTGCCAGCAACTGACATTGTGAGTATTGTGAGAATTATGGTACATGGTGACAAAAACAGCCGAAATAAGGGGTACTGTGTGATACTCACCCTCATCAAGGCCCTATAAATTAGTTAATTTGTGTTTATTTTACGTCTTTGTAAGTTTTACCCTAAGACAAAACTTGCAGAAACAGCTAAAGGGGGAGGAGCTTATCAATTCAAACAGTGCATACATTACCACGGTGCGGCTAACACACGTCGCGTGGCATGCGTTGGTCACGCATGGTCAGCTCCCTGCGGTGCACGTGCGATCTGATTGGTTGGCAAGAACTCAAATATTTTCTTAACTTATGCCTGTTAGTTGCTGGCGCCTTCTCCCTTTAATAAATGATGCAAGCGCGAAACGAGCGCAAAGCGCGAAGCTGGATTTTTTTTATGTTTTTATTTTTTGACACGTAGACGGGACATGTCAAGCACGTTTGTCATCATATGACATATTTGTCATCATATGTCATAAGATACACTATCTCCTATTGCTCTTCAAAAATCGGGAGCTGAAAATGTGTGACATTCCGCATCTGAAAAGGGGGGCAATTTAAGGATTAGGAATTCATGGAAACGGATATTGATCTCATTTAATAATCTAATAGGCCTAATGAGAGCGGCAAAATTTGTTGATAATAAGGCGGAAACTGACATTATAAAATTATGAATAGGATGCGCATGGGTTAATATATTTCAATAATAAAACCGCAAAGCGTAGAGCCGAAATTTTGATAAACTGTCAGAAAGGGATTTTAAGTAGTTTGCTTTAGAATTTATAATAGAAGTATAGCAAGTCTCACTAATCAAAATGCGAGGCATGGCGCAGCGCTAACTGATAGTTTTTGAGAATCAGGACTGAAAATGATATTTTGAGAACTTATGGAATACATGAAGTAGATATAATACTTCACAAATCAGAAATTCGATATACTCAGACAAATAACACTTTTTTAAATATAAATACAAACAAATATGAAAGACGATGTCCGAGCTGAACAATGTGTTTGTATATTGACTTAAAAATGGTTGTTTAGCATCCATTTCAGCCTATTGAGCTTATATAAAGTATCTACGAACAGCAATGCGAGCGTTGAAGTGCGAACGAAAATTTGTATTTCATTTCGGACTTAACCGATAAACCCTTTTTACATTTTCGACTAACGAACCGTTCGGCTAACGAAGCGCTTATTTTCGTTTTCGACTAACAGACCTTCGAAATATACGAAACTTCGATAAGTACCTTCGAATAAGAACCGTATAAAACCTTCGAATAACGAAAATCACCCCTGTATACAAGGCAATTGGATACTGATAGTTCTCACTCTTTTAATCACTTTGAAGACCAAATTTTTTCTAAGACCTTCACAATCATCTTGGAAGTCAACTATCAACGCTCAATATTTTTTTTTTATTCAATTTTCCATTGCAAAAGTTTGCACTTCAATTAAGTCTGCATTGTAATCATAGGAGCTATATTCATTATAGACTGGTTGCTCGGACCATAGTCTACACTTCTCTGTTTATGGGACATCATGACATACCACTGGCAAGTAAGCTTACGGCTAATCAATATCCGGAATCTTCTCACATCGCAACATCGTTTTGGCGCTCGTTTCGCGTCTGCGCCATAATTGGATCAATCACGCTCGTTGTAGCGAACAGATATTCACGTCACTTGACTCAGATTGTTCATTTTTTCGCTCCAGCACTCGCTATCACGTGTTCCAACTTTCTCTTGCATTTATACATATTATCTACAAAACTTATGTTCGTCCACTACGGCACACGCATGCTGGCTCTAGTCAACAATGCATTTCGTGCAACGAGCACGCGGACCAAAAAGACTATATACGTTTCTCTCGGTTTTATGTTCCAACGCGTGCTATGTTAGGGGCTAATCAAGCTCAGCCTGGCTGTTTCTATACTGTATTTACCAACCTCCGTTTTTTGTTGGTACCGGCTCAGAGTCATGACGGTCGCGGGCAAAACGGGGACTGGTTTGTACTTCGCGCTGTTGGCTGGTGTTGTAAGCATCAATACCGGTAGATGCAACCCTGTTATGATATTGGACGCCGCCTGCGATTCCGAAAATATCATTTTGCAGGATTCTCCAGTGAAATTCGCAGCCGAGTACAGAGTGTTGTCCATACGACGATCGCTGTTTTGTGAGGATAATATAGCAAAACTTAGAAGAAATATGAAGGGACTGGTTGGAATTAAGATTGTGTTCAGAACTACAAGACCACCATCCTTTTCCTTCATTTCCATTATTAAATGAGCTTAAACTTACAATATGGTGTTGTTTGAAAATTTAAATGAAATTTAACTTATGTTATGAGATAAAATAGTATAATGAATACGCTACAGAATATTCTTTACGTGAAGTTCACATTTGCTCAATAGGGCGTTCGCATCACAGCTGGCGCTGCGGTCAGTGGTTGAGTATGACCAGCCGCATGAACTGCCACGACATGGCCGCGCCAGATCACCAATAACGAAATTGTCGTAAATCGGGAGTCGCCGACCCGGCATGTCGCTTGCAACATTTTGATATTTCAGCCGTACAGTTATTTAACTAAAAATTAACGTAGTTCTACCCAAAGGTTATGAGTATGGTGTCAAGTTTATAATAATCTTCGCATTGTGAAGGATTCAGCTGATTTCATGTCATTTACTGATTTTTTTGGGCGTTCAAATTTGAACGCCAATTTAAGTTTGAAGATTAGGTATTTATTAAACTAATCCAGGCAATCATTTTGGCACTTCCCAAATTTGAATCAAAGCGCAATTGTGGTAATACTTATATGACGTAAAATACACTTGAACACTCGTAGTGTAAATCGCAATTGAGATATTGAGTAATATTTTTTTTCAAATTAGGTATATCAAAATGTTATCTAATTGCGAGATGTAACACTAAACATTGCACTCTGTTCAAGCTATACAAGGTGCGTTTGCAATTAGCTATAGTTGGGTTTGGGTAAATATTGCCCCTCTGTAACGGGTGGATAATATTAAGATGCTCAAATCAAAATAAATTTGATATAATAGATGCAAAACAAAATCAGTCAAGTGTGTGACGAGAGGAGATCACAGAAGGTAAGAAGTTTATGAATATTACAGCAAATGAATTAGATAATGAACTTCTAATGTAAACATTAAAGAAGAAAGCGCACCCTGGCGTCAAGTTGGTTTTTAGTATATAGCAGAAATTGAGAGAAACCGTATGCAAGTGAAGTTTTGGCGAAACTTCAAAGAATAACCTGAGTTAATTCTTAAAATTTTTAAATTTGTGACGTCACAGTATCGTAGCAGCTCTCTATTTGTCATGTAAGTATAAATCCGTAAAGTGCCATCTGAAAATTGATTTTACATGTGCATCCAAATTAATCAAACACATTTATTTCTCACATGCTTCGTGAAAAACACCCTATTAATTATGCATTGACCTATTACATGTGCATTTATGGAATTTATATTACATCACATAATGGGACTGCTCGCAGATTGAAAACAAAATAACTGTGTCATTTTGTGTTGTTTTCTGCATATCCTTTCGATGTAATTTCGTTTTCCTGAAGCGTGCACATGACGAAGCAATTTTATCAATATACATTGAAACTTACAATTACATATAAAAGTCGGAGTGCTTGTTTTTTGGAAAGAGATTTCGGGTTTGCAGTTGAAGAGTCTAATTTTTTTTTAAAACAACAGTATTTAATCGAGTATTACAGTATTATCGAGAATGTCAGGTACCCTAGTGAAAAAACTTCCATAAGAAGAATAAATATACAACTCGAATTTGAGGAAATTTATTCCGTTCAGCTTATTGTTTCTGCCAACATTCTTCAGAATAGAATGGAAAATTGTAATACAACTATAGATGTTAATGTTATAGAAATTGAATT
>JZLH01S0313212.1:3777-22399 GCA_001188425.1 Eucidaris tribuloides
AACTCGACGAGTACGTTATGGCCGTAACAGAAACTTGGAGTGTCCGTAGCGGTCTTGTCGCGGCGTCTCACGTCCCATCCGTTTTGTCCAACCGGTGGCCTGAAATCGATGTTGCCGTGCCCGCCAGCGGAACATAGTGTAACGCGGCATAAACTGATCATCTGTGACCTGAGTGATGAAAAGATCCGAATCTTGTGCACAAAGCCAATTTGGTTGGATACTTACTCAATTTAAAATTTGATGTTATTTCGTTAAAGGCCTCGTTACACTATGTTTCCGGCGGAACGGCAACCACGCTTTCAGCCAAGCGTGGACAAAAACGGGTATGGACGGTGAGACCACGCGGAGACGGTTGGCCAAACTGTGACAGTCCGTGTTTGCCGTGGCGGGTGGATGCCGCGCCAGATTTTTTAACCGGTCAAAAATTTGCCACGGTATGTCACGGTGAGTATAGAGAAACCTAGTAGGCCGTAGGAAAACGATGGGAAACGCAAATAAAAACTCGACTTACCGTATATAGGCCGTAACAGCACATTGGAGGCTGATCCGTAGCGGGGTCTTTCCGCGATGGTCTCACGTCCATCCGTTTGTCCACGATTGTGTCTGAAACGTGGTTTGCCGTGCGCGGGAAACATAGTGTAAACGCGCATACTCAATGCTTAATTATTACAAAATATGGCTATCAAATGGAAAAAGTAAATAAAATATCTTTTCGATGACATATTGTAGTATATCGTTATTGATTTTTATTAAATAAAATATTGCGGTGGAAGTTGGGTTCGCTTTTTTTAACACTCTGTTACTAGCCTAGAAGCAACCCGAACCATATGTAACCCCGCGCATGCCCGAGTGCTATCGTAGTTAGATGTAAACATAGTGAGAAAATGCGTTGGTATATTCTTGAATTTTCATGTAAAGCTGAGACACACAGGTGTGAGCATCAGTTGATTGTCAGTAATAATGCTGAGCTTGGAATCGAAAACGTCATTGTCCTCTCTAGAGGAGCGGCGCCGCAAGGGGGCGGGGGGGCGGCGCCATCCTATTGTTTGAAAGTCAATTGAGAAATTAAGGGGATTTACTGTTTATCTAAAATGTCGTCCTTTTCATTTTCTATATTTCCTCGTATAATAACAAGAGATGTAGCCGTGATCATTGTATTTCGTTGTCGTCGGCCACCCCCCCCCCCACTGATTCGCGTTTTTCGCCGCGGTATTTGGTGGGTATTTTGGGAAGGGCGGGAAAATTGTTGTTGTATCGCGGACCTCCACCCCCCGCCCCCCCCCGTGTTCGCTCACTTTTGGCGTGAGAAAAAGTTAGTTGCCAATAAATTTATTCAAGACGGATTTCGCACCCCCCCCTCCCATCAGATTTGTACACCTGGCGCGCGCCGTTGCCTTATCTTGTATTTCGACACTGCAATATTCCGCCAGGATCGGCGTTTCGGTGGTTAAACTCTAAATTCATGCGCGCACTAATTGTAACATTCAATTCATGCTTGGTCAGTCAAAAAGTAAGAACGAGAGAGATATTTACCCTGGGATTTACCAGTGCTTTTTACGCTTACTTGCCAAGCCGCAAGTAACGACTCTTATTAAGTGATGTTAATCCATTCCTTTCACGTCTACTCGCATCCATGGGATGGGCCGTGGCGATGCATGACGTCACGCTTGAAACGTGTAATACGTAGCCGTTTGTCCCGTGATCTATGCATCGTCATGCGACTCGACCCAATACACAGCGATACCGTTTGATGGTAAAACTAGCGATCGCCATATTGCAGGTTCGGTTGTAGTCGTCGTGCGTTATGTCGGTGGTTACGATAGTTTCCATGAAGCACGGATATTCTGAATCCATCTGCATCCTACTCAGAAAGATTTTAAAAAATAGTTTCAGATGTACTGGTATGTCCTATAGTAATGAAGCATTTTATGAGAAATCAAAGAAATAGAATTACCCTTGGGTTCGCTTCAAAATTAGTTAATTTAGCCCATCTGCCTGTTAGATTTCTTGCCGTATAACTATATGCGAGAAGCATAGATTTCATCAAAAAGAAATGTGAGATTCCTTTCGAAAATTTGTTTTTTGTTTGTTTTTTAAATCATGCTGACATGGATGAAAGACAATGTATTAAGTGAAGAAAGAATTCCTCTGCATTTCTCAGCTATACATTATTTTCTTTAAGCATAATTTGGAAATTATAAATATGTAATTGGTTTTCTTTCGACCCGAGTTTTAATTTCGGCGAATTTCTGCGGAAGGTGGTGTCAAACTCGGGTGTTTAATAATAATGATAATAATAGTTTCGTTCTATAGCGCTAATATGAAAATGACATCATCTCTAAGAGCTTTACAACGATTTATAATCCAATCATCAAGGATGCTTGTAAAATCTATCAGACACCTGTCCTCTCCAAGAAACTGCATTCAGTCAAGACTTGGCCGCCATAATAGGCGTAGTTCCGTACCCAGTTATACACAGTGCGTATCTTAAGGGGCAGAGTACGCTGCCCGCGGCCGCCACGTTCAAGGAGGGCGCAAAAGAACGCAAAGAGAGGAAAGGAAAGGGACGAGAAGGAAGAAAAGGTTATCCTAAGATTTGCGCCCCTTCTTTCCAGTTCATGAGATAAAATGGCATTAGAAAAAAGTGGGGCGGGGGGGGGCGCATTTCATTGTTAGCCGGGCACCATAATCCCTAGATACGCCACTGGCTATACACCTGAGTGAAGAGCAGCAAAGCAGATAAAAAATGTCTGCTGAAGCGACATTAAATGCGGGCGTTAGACTTCGAACTCGAGACTCGTAAATAACCATCAGGCATATGCTTTACCAATCTCTCCACAGATCTCCATAAGTCTACTGGGATTACATTCCTGCGCTGGATTGAGTAGTTTCTTGCTCAATAACTTTCAACCAAATTACCTGCTGGGCGGTCCTATCGTTTACTCGACGTTGGCAGTCATCAGCTTCATCGAGTACTTCGACGGTACTGTTGTCGGTCGACGCTGTTACGAGTGGATCATGGTAAACATTGAAACGCTCACTCTGGGGGATATGACTTCTGCAGGTGCTCTTTGACTTGGGGTGGTGAAAGGCTAGTGTCAACATTTTTGTCGTCGACTCTCCGTGAAACGGGACCGTGTGCTACCGGTAGATTGTCGCATTATCCGAGGTACCTCCCACCGTGGATTTGCACCGTTGTTTGGGTAACATTTTTGCTACCTGAATGTATTTGGGGTGCTTCATGGTATTTTTCTGCTGTAGTACTAACGGTTGTTAGCATCCTCTGAAGTACTACAGATGCCGAGTATTAGCTGTAGACACGCGTTCTGTTGTAGATTCACCATTGATCAGTCCGTCGTGGTCGCATCCGCTAGTGGTACTTCCAGACCACCGTATCTGGCATTCTGTATTAGTTACTGGCGGTTCCTGGTGGATTGCCAAGTCGTCGGATAGCTTCACCTGTGGTTGGCATTATGGTTCCATCACGGGACAGAGAGGTGCAGACGGCTCTTGTGTGTTACGTATTACGGTTCCAGTCAAGTTAGATGGTCGTGGATGGCTCTTCATGTGGTTGAATTATAGTTCCAGTCACGGCGTAGAAGGTATGCCAGACGGCTCTTCACTGTTTGGTATTATGGCTTCTTGTCATAGAAAAAGAATGCTGTAAGAGGCTCTCGAAGTATGACATTATGAGTTCCCGTCACAATTAGATGGTATCGATGCCGCTCTTCTGTATGTGTTGCTGGTGTGTTGAAACTATTGATGGATGGTGGTTCACTGTCTAGAGTGTCATTGACCATGTCCAAGTTGTTCGGTGCCGTTATCCGTGGTGTATTTGTCTCATAATGTCTGCCCAAAAAAACATGGCTAACATAATTGAGTTCTTACTTTTCTGAACAGGCATGTTCTATTTTTAGGAGGGAGGTTGGGCTTAAGAGCAATATGTCCACTTTGGTTTATTCAGTACAATACATACACCTTACTGTGACAAACCGACAAAAGCAAATGCTGATTTAGTCACATAAAGAACACAGAATACAAAAACGATACTGTAGAATAATTTTCAAAGAATAATGCATTTTGAGGAAGCTGATTACTGCGGTGAGTTTGATTTCGATTGTTCTTATTGTTTTATGGTTCAACATATCAAGCTAATATCTTTCCGAGTTTTTTTTCATTATTCATTGTTAATGAAATGTGCAAAGAGTCCAATATCATAGAAAAGAGGAAAGCGTCTAAACTTTACCAAGTGTGTAACACGTTGCACTGTTATTAAATCCACCTAAATAGATGATAATATGCCAGACGTACAAGGGCGTAGGCTAGGGTGTGCAAGGGCGAACTTGCATCCCCCCCCCCCTTGCTGAGGCAGAGTCTGCCCCTGCCAGGCAAAAATAAATTTACACCATTTTCTGTCTTTAAAAGCCTGATTTTTAAATTTTACTTACCACCTTCCATAAAATGTATCTCTCTCATTGCCACAAACCAGCCTACGCCCTCTGACTTATGCAAGCCATTTTTCCCTTTTGAAATCATAAAAGGGCATATGGTGTTCCTTGACATACACTTACCACTTCCGTTATTATGACGCTAGCTATGACGCTCACATTGGAGCGTAGTGTTGTAATCATTGGCCATTGTTTGGCCAGGCATGAGTGTGTCCATTATCTCACAGATGATGTACCAAGATACCACAATCTGCTGTGATTACAAGGGTGGCCGTTCGTAAGATCAAATCTGCCACCACAATTGGATAGTAATAACAGAGAGGAAGTACAGAACCTTTAAATATATATTCTACAAGCAGTGAATTATATTCCTACACGGGGTAGTTAGAACGTAAAATCATGGTGATACTCTAAGAAAAGGGCCTACCACGCAGTCCTGTTTACGACTATTTTGTTATCCATAGCGGTCCATTTGTGACGCACGATATTCTTGATGGCCACCAATCCTAGGGCAGGATGATGCTTATTAAGGAACAGTTTCAACTCGTCAAAAAGAAAATTTTTTTTTTTTTTTTTTTTTCTTGTCTTTCTAAATATGCCACAAACAAATGGTGCCGCTATATTATGCAAACTGAGAACATTTTATGAACTTTTTTTTCTTCTTAAGTGTAAACCCACTCCGTACCAGATGAAGATATTAGAGATAATTATCTAGTACAGGAAAGAATGTTATCAGTTCGATCATATGGTTTGCGGGTAACTGTTACGTTCGTTGTATTTTTTAATACTGTGGAAAGCCACATTTTCATTCTCAAAATGCTAAGCAGGTGGACGATAAAACCTATTATATTATATTATATTATATATTACATTCACATTACAGTCATTACGTGACATACATTAAATATATTCTACAAGAGAAAGGCTATACCTATTAATTTTTTTATCACAAATCAATTATGCAAACAAACAAACAAAAAGTTGCACAGCTGTTATCAACGTCACTTCAGGACACATTGCCATCCAGGTTTTCTCGGGTGGGGTGGGGGAGGGGTTGAAGTAATGAATATCATTCAATAATTAATTCTTTTATTCATGTATGTAATTTATAATTATCTTTCATTGTTGTTATATTTATTTATTTACGTTCTATTTTACAATCATATGTGTGTAGTTATAATTTTGTTTGTATTTGCTTCTCGCGTACTTTTGATTGTCATACATCTGAGTATAGCAGGAGCGCTATTCGTAAAGCAGTTTTTAACTGGAATTGGCCTGCCAGCTTCTAAAGGCAAACGTGAATAAATGAATAATAAATAAATAAATGCACGTGACGTGAGCACAAGTACGGCGTATGAGCAGAAACGTCATCATAGATAAAGTAGGTGTTTCAATAATTTCATGTCGTTATCATGTCATTAAACCTTCTGCTGGCAAATCATTGATGGCGTGTCACAATTATCGCACTCACCTTAGCACATTACATTTCCCACTGTGCCATTGATTGAAATCAACATTAGACTAATAAAATGTCACCATTTGAGGTAATGTCTGCAAATGGTTTATCAAGTAGAAGCTAATGTAGCCAATTATCATCAAATAAGTGTTACTCGCGGTGGCGCACGGGGGGAGGCGGTGGGGTCGTCGCCTATGATTTCAAAGTTAGTGGTTGGGTCTTTTGTTTTATTTAGCCCCTCCGGTTTCAATTTAAAAATGCGTCCTTATTAATAAAGATACATGTATATGCGATTCACTTGCTAGCGGTTCTAGCATACCACTTACGAAGGCTATCAAACTTGCAAAAACGGGCTGCCTCGTGTCATTTTAGTTTGATGCGTCGCCATGATGCCATGCGACTGATTCAATAACTCATTAACTTCCAATTAAAGAAAGGATTAGTAGTCAAAGTCAGTGTTGTAGTCAAGGCCAAAACCCTCGAAGGCCAGCGCCAAGCGCCAAAGGCGGGATACCCAAAGGCAAGGCCAAGGCATTGAACACTCCAAGGCTAAGTCTTAATAAGGAATAAGGAGGATCACGCATGCACAAAAAAGCATAAATACATTCTAGAGTTTGACATGTTCGAAGGTGATGTTTAATATTCTGAGTACAAATTAGTATAGAGTTACCTGTAAAAGACGGCATTACACGTGACAGTGCCGAAACGTATTGGATAGAGCAATATGCATCGAAATGACCTTCCCACATGATTTAAGACAGTTTTTGTTTACAAGTTATAACTGTTATACACTACTCAAGCCTAAGTGTCACTTACACTTGATACCAAATGTACACCCCTGAACATTAAAAATATTTATTTTGTTTGTTTTCTAGTGCCCTTGTCTGAACTATCTGTTTTATGTAAAATGATTATTTTAAGTTTTTTTCTGTTCCACTTCACTTCAGACAGCAAAACTCAGATGCTGCGTCTGTGGCAATCAGATGCATATAAATTTACGATAATTATGGCTAAAATAATTTATAGGTGAAAACATTTGAATCAGAAGGCATAATACCAATAAACTTCAAATGCTCAATGTCTTTAATATGCAGATCACGGACTTTAAAGTTTCTCCGTCCTGTTAAAACCAGTAAGTAAAAAATACAACCGGTGACTTACACAAGGTGAAACAAAAATACTATAAACTGCTGCCACCTGACATTTGCTAAACTTTATAAAAGTATAAATGATATTTGAAAAGCATGGAACATTCACTGGTCTTTGCTGAATATCCTTCACTATTAGCCCCTCTCACTCTCAAGCAAAGAACAGAAAAGATATTAATGACAAGAGCAAAATACCTGCAGTGGCAATACATTCAGGTTTCTAAATGCATCACTTAACCAGGACCCCCACAGGGCTCTGTAACATAATGAAAATAACTTACATAGTAAATTTCCATTTCATTGATTTAACAAGAATTAGTGTTCTCCAACATTCCTCCTTGTTGATTTACTCAGTTCATCAAGAACTGCTAGCCTACACCAATCACTGAAACTCATTTTACCTGCGCTCCCTCCGATCAGGTGATAGGTATCGTTCAGGAGATACGGCTGACTGTAGATCGTTGATTCATTCTGAGCACCGCCCATCCCACCGTGACCCGCCCCATCGGCAGAATCAGGGGACCCTCCGCCTGGTCCATCATTCCCTGAATAGAAAAAAACCAGACACTGGTAAGTTTCATAGTATATTCAAATTTCATGCAGAGTTTGTAGACAATAGACCGCTCGGTGATAAATTCAAATTTATGAATATCTTATTTCTTCTACAGCCTTGTGATCAAATATATCTTTCATCTGCATGTTTCTAATTTGAATAATAAAAGTGCAACTTGCATAGGGCTACAACATTTTGTTACCGTGTCCGGCAAATATCCGGCAAGCTTTCAGAATATCAAGAGCAACCTTTGTCAGAACGGTATACATAAAATGTACATACATTATACCGAAGCGGTCTATTATTACTACTGACAACAATAGCTCGTCTGACATATCAATAAGTAAGATAACTAAATCGTTAGTTTACAATGAGATGGGCGTCAACTCAAAATTGTTGAGAAAGAAAATTTCTCTTATGCCATAGAGTTTGAACAGTGTTAGCAACATTTTATATCTTATCCTTAATTGACGAAAAACGAACATTACATATATGCATTTTCCAAACGAATGTATTTGAATACCGGTTGTCTGTTCGTGATTGAGTTGCGTTTTGCCACTCACTCTTCATTATGAGTTAGACTAGACCTATGTCACATCTAATATGTCCATGTTTATTGTGCTTTTATGATTTTGTCAATGACATACAGAGTGTTTAGCTAAAAGCGGACCCCAACTTCCACCAGGAATATATAATTTAATAAACATAGTTATGTTTATTGCAATATTTCATCGAAAAGATAATTTAGTATTCTTTCACTTGATACCATGTTTGTTAAAATTAGCCTTCAGTTATCGAATTACAGAAATTTTAAATGAGCAATGCACTTTTTGCGCACAAGATTAAGATCACAACACAGTCACAGGTGGTTGTTCACTAAGACCTCCCGTATTGTTCTTTGGTCTCAGTAACTGATCATCTATGACCGTGGTGATGAAAAGATCCGAATCTTGTGCGCAAAGCAATTTTGATATTATTGTTATTGATATTTTTGTTATTCGTTAACTCAATGCTTAATTATTACAAACATGGTATCAAATGAAAGAGTAATAAATCATCTTTTCGATGACATGTTGCTATAATTATTATTATTTTTATTAAATAAAATATTGCGGATGGAAGTTGGATTCCGCTTTTTTATAAACACTCTGTATAGCCTAGAAGCAACCCGACCATATGTAACCCCGCCATCCCCGTGTGCTATCGTAGTAAGATGTAAACACAGTGAGAAAATGGTTGGTATATTCTTTGATTTTCAATGTAGCTGAGACGCAGGTGAAATCAGTTGATTGTCAGTAATAATCTGAGCGTTGATCGAAACGTCATGTCCTCTCTAGAGGTGGCGCCGCAAGGGGGCGGGGTGGCCCCCAACCTATTGTTTTGAAAGTAATGAAAATTAGGGGGATTTTACTGTTTTCTAAAATGTCGTAAAGGTAAAGGTAAAGGCGCGTTGTTTATCGTCTTGTATCACTGTAGAACAATGCTCACACGACGTCACACACTACCCCCTGATCATTGGACCCATATCAAGCCTGCACATTATGTGCGCCACCTCCACTCCCTGAGGAGTATTCCTTAGTATCGGCAGCCTGTTAGGCGCTCGCTAATTCATTCACAAATGGCTTTCTCACTCCTCTCAGGTACCCATTTTATACTCTTGAGTGTAGGTAGCGGTATCCTAATTATTGGCCCATAGAGATACGTGTTATTTTTATCGACTTCGGCCCAGTTTTTCGACAAATTTGAGATTACGCCAGACCTTGTTTCTGTAATATGTTGTGTACCTATACAAATCATTTCATCTTATTTTCAATTTACACCATGTTTGCCAATAAACTTTTTCGCTACCCTCCTTTGAAGTAGAACAGTCCTGATAACCTTTGCCTCACCAAAGCACACAGCCATGAAAGCACTATGCAAATGAGGTCATCAAAATTTATCCTCCAAATGCTACCTCAAATCTCACTCACTAAATCTGCAGACATTGTATTTAATTAAACTGACACCAAGAAAGCACAACAAGACATATAAATGGCATAATCAAGCATCAAATCAGAGTTTTAGTGGCACTTCAGCTGCAGGGGACCGCTGCTTCGCGTAGTAAACAGGCCATGCATATATTAATTAGGATACCGCTACCTGTAGAGAGGTAATGCGGATGAAGTGTCTTACCCAAGGACACAAACGCCGACCGTGGCAGGTTTCGAACCCGGGTCTCGATGCATACCTGCCAACCAGTACGATTTTTCCAGGGCAGTTCTGGTCTTATTACAGTTACTAGGCGGTACGGTAAACAATTAAAAGGTTGCATAATGAGGAAAATGAAATTAGAATTCGAATGATGAAAAATATTTGAAACAGCTAAACAAAGGTTTTATTATGAGAAAAAAACATGAATAAAACATACCTTTTGTTCCGTCACTCACCAGTGAATGTTAACACGTCATTTCCATTACAATTTGGACATTGTATTAAAATCACTGTAGTAACCAAGGCATTTGGTTTCATTTATTTTAGTCATTCATGTTCTATTCTTATTATAATCAACGTTTTTGTTGTTGAAGGCACCGCCTAGTTACTGTAATAAGGACAGGACTGCCCTGGAAAAATCGTACTGGTTGGCAGGTATGTCGATGTCGGGAAGCCACAGCCTTACCCACTCAGCCACAGCGCCTCCGTCCCTTTCATTTTTACTATTTTCCCGTATACATAAGATTTAGCCGTCATTCATTGTTTTCGTTGTCGTTTTCGCGCGGTATTTGGTGGGTATTTTGGAGAAGGGGCGGCAAATTGTTGTTTGTAGTCGTCGGAACCTGCCACCCCCCCCCCCACCCCGTGTTCGCTCACTATTTGACGGGGAAAATTTGTTGCCCAGTAATTCATTTCAAGACGGATTTCGCGCACCCCCCCCCCATCAAGATTTTACCCTGGCGCCGTCGCTGCCTTATCTTATTTCACAGTTCAAATTCCCAGGTCGCTTTCGTGTTAAACTCAAAATTGTGGACATAATTGTAACATTCGACATTCATGCTGGTAGTCAAAAGTAAAGAGAGAGATATTACCCTGGATATCACCATGCTTTATACGCTTACCTGCAAAGCCGCCCAAGTACGATTCTTTATAAGTAATGTTATCCATTCCTTTCACGTCTACTCGATCCATGTGGATGGGCGTGGCGATGATGACGTCACCGTTGGAACTGCTAATACGTAGCCCGTTTCGTCCCGTGACTATCACTGTCAGCGACTGACCCAATACCAGCGATCCGTTGATGGTAAAACTAGCGACGCCATATTGCCAGGTTCGGTTGTAGTCGTCTGTGTATTCGTGGTACGATACGTTTCCATGAAGCAGGATATTCTGAAGTCATTGAATGTTATCAGAAGATGGTAAAAATAGTTTCAGTGTACCTGGTATGTCCTATAGTATGAAGCATTTTATGAGAATTCAAAGAAATTAGGAATACCCGTTGGGTCGTTGCAAAATTAGGTTAATTTAGCCCATCTGTGTTAGATTTCTTTGCGTATAACTATATGCCGAGAAGCATGATTTATCAAAAAGAATGTGAGATTCCTTTGAAAATTTGTGTTTGTTTGTTTTTAAATCATGTGACATGGATGAAAGACAATGTATTAAGTGAGAAATAATTCCTCTGCATTTCTAGTATACATTATTTTCTTGTTAAGCATAATTTGGAAATTATAAATATGTAATTGGTTTTCTTCACCCGAGTTTTAATTCGGAATTTCTGCGGGGAAGGTGGTGTCAAACTCGGGTGTTTAATAATAATGATAATAATAGTTTCGATTTATAAAGCGCCTAATATGAAATACATCATCTCTAAGAGCTTTACAACATTATTAATCCAGTCATCAGATGCTTGTAAATCTATCAGACACCTGTCCTCTCCAAACTGATTTCAGTCAAGACTTGGCCGCCATAATAGGCGTATCCGTACCCAGTTATACACAGTGGCGTATCTAAGGGGGGCAGAGTACGTGCCCCGGGCGCCACTTTCAAGGGGTCGCAAAAAACGCAAAAGAGAGGAAAGGAAAGGGAGAGAAGGAAGAAAAGTGTTATCCTAAGGATTTGCGCCCCTTCTTTCCAAGTTCATGAGATAAAATGCATTAGAAAAAAGTTGGGGCGGGGGGGGGGGCGCAATTTCATTGTATGCCCCGGGCACCATAATCCCTAGATACGCCACTGGTTATACACCTGAGTGAAGAGCAGCAAAGCAGATAAAAAATGTCTTGCTGAAGGACATTAATGCCGGGCGTTGGACTCGAACTCGAGACCTCTAAATTACCATCAGGCATATGCTTTACCAATCTCTCCACAGCATCTCCATAAGTCTACTTGGGATACATTCCTGGTGGATTGCAGTAGTATTCTTGTCTCAATAACTTTCAACCAAACTTACCTGCTGGGCGGTATCGTTTACTCGGAGTTGGCAGTCAATCAGCTCATCGAGTACTTCGACGGTACTGTTGTCGGTCGACGTGTTACCGGTGATCATGGTAACATTGAAACCATCACTCTGGGATATGACTTCTGCGGTGCTTTCTTGACTTGGGGTGGTGAAGGCTAGTGTCACAGTTTGTCCGTCCGACTCTCCCGTGAACGGGACCGTGGTACCGGTAGATGTCGCATTATCCGAGGTACTCCCACCGGTGATTTGCACCGTTGTTTGGGTAACATTTTCGCTACCTGAAGTGGTATTTGGGGTGTTCATGGTATTTTCTGCTGTAGTACTAACGGTGGCATCCTCTAAAGTACTACCAGATGACGTAGTATTATCTGTAGACACGCGTTCTGTTGTAGATTCACCATTGATCAGTCCGGTCGTGGTGCCATCCCTAGTTGTACTTCCGACCACCGTATCTGGTTCTGTATTAGTTACTGGGGTTCCTGGTGGATTGGAAGGTGTGGATAGTTCACCTGTGGTTGGCATTATGGTTCCAGTCACGGGAGAGGGTTCAGACGGCTCTTGTGTGTTAGGTATTACGGTTCCAGTCAAGGTAGATGGTGTGGATGGCTCTTCAGTGGTTGATAATTATTAGTTTCCAATCACGGTAGAAGGTGCAGACGGCTCTTCACTGTTTGGTATTATGGTTCTTGTCATAGAAGAATGTGTAGATGGCTCTCCAGTGGTTGACATTATGGTTCCCGTCACATTAGATGGTATCGATGGCTCTTCTGATGGTGCTGGGTGTGTTGAACTATTGATGGATGGTGGTTCACTGTGTAAGAGTGTCGATGACCATGTCCAAGTTGTGGTGCCGTTATCCGTGGTATTTGTGCTCATAATGTCTGCCAAAAAAACATGCTAACATAATTGAGTTCTACTTTTCTGAACAGCATGTTCTATTTTTAGAGGGAGGTTGAGCTTTTAGAGCAATATGTCACTTTGGTTTATTCAGTACAATACATACCACCTAACTGTGACAAACCGACAAAAGCAATGCTGAATTTAGTCACATAAAGAACACAGAATACAAAACGGTACATTAGAATAATTTTCCAAGAAATAATTGCATTGAGGAAGCTGATACTGCGGTGAGTTTGATTTCATTGTTCTTATTGTTTTATGGTTCAACATATCAATGCTAATATCTTTCTCGGGTTTTTTTTCATTATTCATTGTTTGAATGTACCAAGAGTCCAATATCATAGAAAAGAGAAAGGTCAAACTGTTACCAAGTGTAGTAACACGTGACTGTTATTAAATCACTAAAATAAGATGATAATATGCAGACGTACAAGGGCGTAGGCTGGGGTGCACAGGGCGAACTTGCATCCCCCCCCCCCTTGCTGAGGCAGGAGTTCTGCCCCTGCCAGGCAAAAATAAATTTACACCATTTTCCTGCTTTAAACAGCTGATTTTCTAAATTTTACTTCCACCTCCATAAAATGTATCTCTCTCCATGCACAAACCAGCCTACGCCCTTGACTTATGCAAGCCATTTTTTCCCCTTTTGAAATCATAAAAGGGATATGGTGTTCCCTTGATACACTTACCACTTCCGTTATATGACGTAGCTATGACGTCACATTGAGCCGTAGTGTTTGTATCATTGGCATTGTATGGCCAGCATGATGTGTCATTATCGTCACAGATGATGTACCAAATACCACAATCTGTGTCGATTACAAGGGTGCCGTTCGTAAAGATCAAATCTGCAGAAAATTGGATAGTAATAACAGAGGAAGTACAGAACCTTTAATATAATATCTACAAGCAGTGAATATATTCCTACACGGGTAGTAGAACGTAAAATCATGGTATACTCTAAGAAAAAGGGCCTTACAAGAGTTCTTTTACAACTATTTTGTTACCATAGCGGCACCATTTTGACGCACATATTCTTGATGGCACCAATTAGGGCAGGATGATGCTATTAAGAACAGTTTCAACGTCAAAATGTTTCTAATATGCACCAAAAATGGTGCCGCTATATTATGGCAAACTGAGAACATTTTATGAACTTGTTTTTTTTTTCTTAATGTGTAAACCACTCAGTACCAGTGAAGATATTAGAGATAATTATGTAGTACAGGAAGAATGTTATCAGTTCATCATAGTGGTTGGTAACTGTTCACGTTGTTTGTATGTTTTTAATACTGGTGGAAAGCACATTTTCATTGTGGACGATAAAACCCTATTATATTATATTATATTATATTATATTATATTATATTACATTATATTATATTATATTATATTATATTATATTATATTACATTACATTACAGTCATTACGTGACATACATTAGAATATATTCTACAAAGACAAAGGTATACCTATTAATTTTTTTTATCACAAATCAATTATGCAAACAAACAAACAGAAAAGTTGCACAGCAGTTATCAACGTACTTCAGGCACATTGCCATCCCATGTTTTCTCGAGTGGGGGTGGGGGAGGGGATTGAAGCAATGAATATCATTCAATAATTAATCTTTTATTATGTCTGTAATTTTATTGAATTATCTATCATTGTGTTATATATATTTATTTATGTTCTATTTTACAATCATAATGTGTGTAGTTATGTAATTTTTGTTGGTATTTATTGTCTCGTGTTACTTTTGATTGTCATACATGTATATAGCAGGGCGCCATTGTAAAGCAGTTTTTTAACTGAATTGGCCTGCCCTGCTTTCTAAAGAAAACGTGAATAAATAATAATTAATAGATAATAAATGTGCGTGCGTAAGCACATTATTATGGCATACATGTATGAGCAGAACGTCATCATAGATAAAGCCTACGTGTTTTCCAATAATTTGTTCATTGTCGTTTATTCATGATCATTAAGACGTTTCTGTTCAAATCATGAGGCGTGTCCAATTATCGCACTCAACCTTAGCACATAGTACATTTCCCACTGTGCATGATTGAAATCAACATTAGACTAATAAATGTCACCCATTGAGGTAATGTCTGCAAATGTTTATCAAGTTAGGAGCTAATGTAGCTAATTATCATCCAATAAGTGTTACCTCGCGGTGGCGCCACGGGGGGGGGGGGTGGGGTTGTCGCCCCTATGATTTTCAAAGTAGGGGTTGGGTCTTTTTTTAATGTAGCCCCTCGGTTTCAATTTTAAAATGTGTCTTAAATCAGGAAGTTCATAATAAAGATGCATGTCATCATGCGATTCACTTGCTCAGGTTCCTAGCTGCTCGTGTCATTTTTAAGTTTGATCGTCGTCATGATGCCATGCGACTGATTCAATTACTTCATTAACTTCCAATTACAGAAAGGATTATATTCAGGTCAGTGTTGTAGTCAAGGCCCTAACCCTCAAGGCCAAGGCCAAGGCATGGAAACCCAAGGCCAAGGCCAAGGCCAAGGCATTAAAAAAGAAATGACGGAGGATCACGCATGCACAAAAAAAAGCATAAATATATCTAGACTTTGGCATTCAAAGTGATGTTTAATATTCTGAAGTCAATTTAGTATCTGTTACCTGTAAAAGAGGCATTACACGTGAGTACCCAAATCGTATTTGAAATAGAGCAAAACGTCGGCTGACTGCAAAAAGGGATTAACGTCCATGTATTGTCTGTGGACATTAAATCTCTTTTTGCAGTCAGCCGACGAATATGCATCGAACTGACTTTCCCACATGATAATTACATTTTTTTTAAAGTTATAACTGATATACACTCTCAAGCCTGAAGTGTCACTTACACTGATACCAAATGTACACCTGTATTTTATTTTGTTTGTTTTCTAGTGCCCTGTCTAAACTACATTTGTATCTAAAATAATTTTCTAAAGTTTTTTCCTGTTCCACTTCACTTCAGAGCAAGAAGCAGATGCTCATTGTGGCAATCAAAAAATCAAAAATGTTTTTCAACAAGCCCGTGCATGGAAAATACAATTTACATTACAACATTGACATAAAATTATATTGTAATACAAATAATAATGAAACAGAAGTAATTACAGAAAAAAGAGGGAGAAATAAAATTAAAAATGAAAATAAAAGTTGGATAATGAATCAGTGTACGAAGAAGAAAAATAATGTTGATGAATTAAGAAAACTGGATTCTTATTTCAAGATTTTACTAATAACGGTATTGACGTATGAAATTTACAAAGCAGGTAAGGTTATTGGTGTTTCTGACTTTTTCGGGTAGATCATTGAACAGTTGCGAAGTAGAGTACAACAATCCGTGTTTAAGTATATTAACGTTGGGTTTGAGAAGGTGAATTTTCCTAGAAATATTTCGTAATGCCACGAAGATGGATTCGAAAAGATAAATAGATCGGTGTCAGGTTATTTAAAATTGTATAAATTAGAATAAGACAATTTTTAGTGACCTTTTCTATAAAATAAAGAAACTAATTGTTATTTATGTTTTTCATTTGACGATTCGCATGGTATCATAATCTTTCTGTACACACTATAGCACTTGTCATTACTACAGTGACTTACAACTCCCATCTTACGGCACCTCTAATTTCATTAAAGGAAAAGTAATTGTTCATTAATATTGATCGGATTCTTATTGAGGGCTTCCTTTCATGCCGAATGTCTGATAAACCAAAAGTCCAATGAAATAAAATTTTGAGAGATCGGGGATTTAAATCCTTATCAACTGAAAGTTCAGATGACCAAAGTTTAAGGGTTCCTATAACCCCCAAAGTTCCGATAGACTGAGAGCCCGATAGATCGACCGAAGGTTAGATATATCGGCAATCATAGAATCAGACCTAATTATTACACGTAATAATTATGTAATCAACTCTAAAATGGGGATGATAGTTATCAAAATGATAGGCTTGGGGATCTAAAGTAATTCGTGACACACATAATTGCATTGTTACACATTAAACCTTGATCATTAAACGAATGTCGGACATAATTATGCTCCGGCGACAATTGCTGCGACGATTATTTCATGCACTAACCCTGACCTCAATCCTAACCCCGAATCCTAACGCTAACACTAACCCTAACCCTAACCCTTGCCCTAGCCCTAACCCAAACACTAACCCTAACCCTATTCTGAACTGGAAACCCAATGGCAACCCTAACCCTAACTCTTTGTCTTCTGAGATATTGTCACCGGAGCAACTGTCGCCGGAACAAATGTCGGATCACCCATTAAACTTTAATAATAAACTATATTTCATTCCGAACGCATGAGAAAATGTGGTCTTGGTAGTACACTCCTGCTCATAATTATGGAATATTTTGTTGATACTTAAGTTTTTTCTCCTATATTGTCCAAAATTTTCAAGACAAGAGTTTATTTCACAAAAAACGCAGTGTGTGAAATAATTTTTGGATTTCATGAGATGACTAAAGTAAAAACTAAAATACGTTTGAGCACAATAACAATTATATATTTTTTTTTAAATCCACAAAAATCATGAAAAAGTTTTATATTAAAGTAATAAAAAAAAACAACACAGGAAACTGCTGAATTTCGATCTAATGTCATTTATCATTAAATTAACATTAGAATAGTGTCTGTTACAAATCTAATAACGCGCGTAACCACCACGTGACTCAACAACAACAACAACAACACCGCCATTTATAAACACAGGTTTTAGTGTCGAGTCGGACGCTACAAAATGCTTGAAATTCCTGAAATACTTAGATTATAATTGTTTCACCTGGGGTGAAAAAAATATTAAACCCAGACGTACCGTTCACGGAAAAATGGCAACTTCTAAAATGTTTTTTAAGTATTCCATAATTATGAGCATGAGTGTATATTGATGTATTAACATGACAATACTTTAACCATGATTAGATGCATCTGATCATTAAATTATATTTGTGATAACTTTGTTATACATATATTTGAACGTACGTTTGTATTTTTCATATGGTGAAATAAATGAAATCAGGTGAAAGATTGTGGGGTTTACATGGATTTTGAGGAAATTTTTTAAGTGTTTATAAATATAGACATCAATTTTCAAGAGCGTACGTCACAGTGGATAAAGTATGCAACACATTGGTTTGGTATTTGATTTGATTTTTCTACCGTTTCTGTGATAATTCCATCTAATAAAGTTGAATCATCGTTTTTATTGTTACAACTTACCCTCTAAAGGAGTCATTATGAACCGCACACGCATCAAATTACAATTATATTGATTTAATTTCGTTCACAATATATCGCCTGCCTTGACCTCCGAAAGTGCAATTGGCATTTTACACGATTTAAACACTTTTGCCAAACCCGCTCAAATGCAAATAGTTCATCTCATCACCAATTTGCGTCTGCGGTCCGACGTTTTGAATTCACCTTGTTCCGTAAAAGATATTACTTTTAGGGAATTAACGAGCTTGTTGTTTGGTATATATTATTGTTGTTGTTGTTTGGCCTTTTACTTTTTCTTTTATGTAGGTGCAAATGCTCGTTTGTCCAAAATAACACAGCAGAAATCTTTCAACAAACACAGAATGGATTTTACGACACCATTCCACAAAAACAAATATTTGTGTAAACTGTGTTTATTTTCCAGAGGAATGCATGTGTTGGAATT
>JZLH01S0313233.1:6583-20722 GCA_001188425.1 Eucidaris tribuloides
AATTCACTTGTGATCGCAGCGTATTGGTACGATCGAAAAAAGCGTTTTCAAAAAACCGGTTTGAAAACCTGGGCTACGATCAAATTTGATCGCCAAAGGGTGGTAAGCAAATCGCCAGCTGATCCGTGCGGGCAATGCGTGCACATCACGTACGATGATCGTGCACTAATCGTTACTTCAAGAGCGAATTGCATTGATACGAGAAGTGGCTAAACAGATCGCGGGTAAAGACGCACGGACAAATGGTAGTCATCATACGATAGTATGATCCTGACTTGCGAATACCTGGAATGTGTTTAATGCATTGTTTCTGCTTGATATGTAAAGAGGTTATTTCCAACGGGGCTAGATCCATTTATTTCATAAATTTTGACCGTTTTACATGAATCTATACAATTTAGTAGCTCTATCACGATAACACAAACGAAAAAGTTGAAATTCCCACCAAAAGTGTAAAAAAAAATGGGCAATAAAATACTTTTCTTTCCAAAGGGGGGCTAGATCCATTATCAGTTTATGTCCAAAAGCGGGCGTAGATCTAACACCATACAAATTAAGAAAATTCAAATAAAATAAATAATAAGTCACACATTTTTGTAAGTGTAGTTTACATTTGCATTGTGGGGTTCTTGCGTTGGCTAAGGTTACTGAGAAATTCCTGTGCAATGGATTAATTTGATAAATTCGATTTTTTAAAGTGGTTGAATCTAACCCCTTTTGTTTAAGCTAGAGTTTGTTATCCAAAATGGTTACATCATTTTTTAAAATCTAATTCATTTTCTGTCAAAATTCCATATAATTTTGATAGCACTATTATAGACAAGAGGGATGAGTAAGGTCAAAATTCAAGCTAAAAGTTGAAAAGTGACAACTAAAAATAACTTACTTTCAAAATGGGGGGTACACTCTATTTAGTTATTTCTAAAGGGGGTAATCCCCCCCCCAAAAAAAAATAAAGCAAACATTTTTAAAAAAATTGGAAAACGCCACAGATTTTTTCTGTTAAGTGTGGTTTGACATTGTCGAATAGGGGGGGTACTTCTAGGTTCAAGTTGGTTTACAGGAAATATTGCCAAGAGGGGTACATTGAAAACCCAATTTTCTCAGAATGGTTAAAAGTGGATCTACCTCCTTTTGGAAATAAAACCTTTCATTGTGTTGCTGCTGTAATAAAGTGAATGTCAATTCTCGCGGATTAAGTCCGGAATGACCTTCCGAAAACCCCTCAACATCATCTTCGACTGGAGGCTTCTCTACATGTTTACTTCTTCCACCACAGGTTCGCCCTCTTCCTCGAGCTTTCTTGCGAGGCACGTTGAATTATACTGCTACGATATTATGTGGTCTCTCTTTTTTTATCGGAACATTAATGGCTGCATGTCAGAAGTGAACGCTGGCATTTATATAGCAACGTGATAATGCAACGTGAAATAAATATTTTCCTTTCTTCAGGTTGTTAAAAGCATTCCATTCACACCTTCTTTTCAGCAAAACGCCATTAATTTTGCATATCGAAATGCCAACCGTAGCATCGTTGTTGAAACCAGTGAAAGCCGACGTCGTACGATGAGCAGAAGTAATCGTACGATTGAACTACCATTCATCGCAAACTAATCTACGAATACCTGCACTAGGTCGCCCAGCTAATCGCCCCGGTTTCTGATTACACTAAGCCGTATAATCGCACATAAGGCCACACTTGCCGCCGTGATCGCCAGACTGTCTGCGACTTGTCTCTCAGGTGATCGTGCAACGTAGTGGTGCATTAGCGATTGGTATTCGTGCGTTACCTACGACAAAGTGGCAAAACAGGTCGTACAACTTGGACCACACAGCCACAAATCGTGCGCAGTTAACTTGCGACCTGGCTGCGGAGGCTCTTGTCGTACGATTCATTCGATCGCCACGTAGTTCGTAACTGCAGTGGACCTAAGGCCTTAAGTCGTTCGTAAAGTTACGACATAATTACGAACGACTGCGAAACATATATATTGGGTACGTACACTAATCACATTCTTTAGAGTGGATAATAATCCAACTCTATGTCATATATCTTAATCATTTTAGCACAAGAACTGATCACCAGTTGTCGTAAAGTCATGCGCTAACTTAACGAACAGCTTTATGAAACAGCGCCCTGGTGCTTATATAACGACTGCCTACTGCGGCCGGACGTTAAAACAAAATAAAACAGGTGTATTTTTGTTTGATGCACCTAAATCCCACTTTATTTGTCTATCTTTGAGAGATACAAAAAGTGAGTGATTATCAAACAATGCTCCTGCATAGTTCTATCGGGTGGCATTCTCCCTTTTTTATCTAAATCTGTGTCCAGGAGCGTCGATTCGCGGCGGGTGGGAGGTGGGGATGGCCGGCGGTCGTCGCCTAAAATTATTGGGCATGAATATCGACGTGCCCCCCCCCCCATAATTTTTGACAACTTGAAGAACTTCATAAAACATAATGCAAAGATTACGCTTAAAAAGCCGTGCCAACGCGTGGCAAAGCAATTACACAACCACTAAACTCAACTAAGAAATTACCATCCCTTGCCAAAAAAGCATATATACACTACACATGCATGTGCTGAGTTGAGGGTCTTTCTATAATGATGTCCTAATGGAGTTAATATTGAAAAAAATAATAACAAATTATTTGCCAATGAAAGTCAAGGCAATATTCTTTCTCCTCTTCTCCAAGGTGTAGAGATTATCAAATGCAGGCGCACCCACGGCAGAGGGCTGCGAACACAAAATCTAAATTTGTTGTTGTTGCCTGTAGGCGGTGGGTGTTGCGGCACAAATTGTCGCCGCCGTCACAAATTGTCGCCACGTCACATAATTGTCGCCGGCGACAATTTGTGCCCGCCGAATGTTGACGCGCACAAATTGTCGCCAGCCTATATTCAAAAGCATGTTGCGCATAAATATTTTGTTTGGCGTATGTGAGGTATGTGTGTTGTGTGTGGTGTGATGTGTGGTGTGTTTAGGTGTGCTTGTGGGTTAGCATGTGCTGTTTGTGTATCTGTTTGTCTGATTGTGTGTTTTGTGTCCGTCGGGTTTGTCTGTGTGTATCTGCTATGTGTTACGTTGTTCTGTATGTGTCCTGTTTGTGTGGTCTGTATGTGGCTGTTCGTGGCGTCGTATTTGTCTGTCCGCATCTGTGTCGCATGTGCCTGGTTCACGCTCCTTATGTGTCTGTTCGTGCGCATGGACCCTAATTCTATGCTTCTGTATTGTGTCTAGTCTTTATGGGTCTTTGTCTGTGTGTCTGTGTGTTGTGTTTGTCTTGGATGCTGTCGTGTATGTCGTAGGTATGTGTCTGTGTCCATGTGCTGTATTTGGTGTTATGTGTGTTTGATGTGTGTTTGTGCTGTATCTATTGTGTCTGCGCTGTGTATATCTAATGGCTGTTTGTGCTGTTCTGTGTATCTGTTTATGTATTTTGTGTGTGTCTGTGAGTCTGTATGTGTGTCTGTAGGCGACTGGTTGTGTGTCTGCCACATGTTTGTCAGTGTGGCTGATTGTGTGGTTCTATATGTGTCGTGTGCTTTTGTGTGTGTGTCTGTGTGTGTATGTCTGTTGTCTGTTAATGTATCTGTGCGTCTGACAGTATGGGATGTTTGTGTGTCTGCGACTCTGTTTGTGGTTTTTTGTGTTGTCTGTGAGGAATGCCTGTGTCTATGGGTTTGTGCTGTCTGTATGTATGTTTCTTTTTGTTTCTGTGTGTCTACATAGGTGTGTGTATTATATCTGTGTTTGTGTGTGAATCTGTGTGTTTTCTCTTGTATGTATGTGTGTGTTTGTGTGTGTTTGCGTGTTTGTGTGATTCGGCTGTGTCTGTACGTGTCTGTTTGTGTGTTTGTATCGTGTTCTGTTGTCTGTATGCGTCTGTTTGTGTGTCTGTATGTTTCTGTGTGTCTCTGTGTGTCTGTATGTGTGTTATGTGTCTGTTGTATGTCTGTATGTTGTCTGTGCTCCGTGTGTGTCTGTATGTGTGTATGTGTAGTTCGTGGATGTATGTTTGTCTGTATGTAGGTCTGTACGTGCGTCCTGTTCTGCTGTCTAATTTTGTGGCCTTAATGTTTTTTGTGTTTGTATTAGTCTGTTCTTTATGTATGTCTTTGTGTTGTATGTCTGGCGTGTCTGCCTAACACTCAACAACCACACACCAAGCTGACACAGGACACTTCAGACATCCCAAATACACACCATACACTTGCTACATCCATCTTATCCGTCATCCACGCATCAACTACCAACTCACACGACATACACAAAAACAGACAGGACACAGCCAAGCACCACACATACATACAAACACGCAGAGACACAACAAACACACAGACAAACACACAGACACACAAACAGTACACATACAACCACACACACTAGCACACACGGACACACAGACACACATTTAAAACAAAAGAACAGCATACATACAGACACACAAACAGACATGCCACATACCATACACTTCCAGCACAAATAGAAAGATACAGACACACAAACACATAAACAAACAGACACACACAAACACACAGACATACAAACATGCGCACACTCACATACAGACAAACACCAACAACACACAGACACATCACAGACAACAGACACATACAGACGACAGAAAACATACAGACACACGAACAGACACATTCAGACAATCACACAAACATATAGACATACAAAAAGGCACACAGACACATACTAGACAAACACACAACACACAAACACACAAACAGACAACAAAACACATTACATTAGTAGACACATCAGCAACACATAGACACGCATACAAACAGACAAATGATACAGACATACCAACACACAGACACACACGCCTGAGACACACCAAACACTCGCCTACAGACAAACATACAGACTCACAGACACACACATACACATAACAGACACACACAGACACAACAAAACAGACACACTACAACACACAAACATATCATACAAACAAAACAACACGACAAACACGCTAAACGGAACAGATACATACTAGACACACAAACAGACACACACAGACACTTTGAGACAAACATGAAGATGCAGACACACAAACACATAGTACAAACCACACAGACACACAGACATACAACAGATGCACAGACATATACAAGACAAACACAACACACAGACACTACGAACAGACAACAGACAGCATAGACAACACACATCAGTCAAACATTCAGACACATACACCACAAAGCAGACATATACAGACACTGACAACACACAGACACATAACAGACACACAAACACACATCACACGTAATTAGACACAAGCTCAAAACACAGACACTACATATAGATCACACACGAACAGACACACACATAATTTAGTGATTGGCGACAATTTGTGACGGGCGACAATCGCTGCCCTAGGTTTTTTTTCATGCACAAATTGTCGCCATTGCAGGCGCCAAAAAATTGGGAATCATCAGAGCGTCATCAAATTGTCGCCGGCGACAATCTGTGCCGATTTGCTTCAAAACTTGAGCGCACAAATGCTGTCGCCGCGTCACAGATTGGTCGCCGGCGACAATTTTTGCCGCAACAGTGGGGTGTTACACCCTATGCATCGTGATTCGGTTCATATGGGTATCCGTGAAAGGCGTTGCCGGGTTTGGAAATAGGCCCTCTTGCGTCCAAAAACAAAAAAAAAAATATCAATTACGTACCTTGAAGCGGCGCTCAGAAATGAAGACCCGCCCAGCCGAAGAAGAAAGCGCCTCCTAATATAAGACGCTAAGAGCGGATACGGATCTATGGGGGTTCGCTCCACATCCAATGTAATGAAAAAGTCACATGAACTATAGTTTTAATGATTTGGTGCATATTAAACCTAGTTAGGCCACACAGGCCCCCTACCCACCTATCGTCCGACAACCTCAAGAAATGCACCCTAAATTGCGTAAGTAGACAGCAATTTGGAACCCTCAAGGCATAACACAGGTGAGCAAAAGCTACCCTATGTAAGCTGGCCCCGGAACAGGGAAATTCACTAATAAAAGCGGATATCACTCTAAGTGGCTGTAAACAGTGAAATCGACTAAATTCGTACGCTACCCATTCAAATGCCACAATCTAAAACTGAAATAATTAGTACAATAACACAACCCGGAGAGGCTCAGTAAAACACTTAATAAATAAATTAAACAATAAATAAGTTTTCATATTAGCCGAATCCTTTATTTCGATTAAAGAGGAGATGTTGCAGTAGCATGAATTTATTTCTTGTACTTGATTGTGTGTGTGTGTGTGTGTGTGTGTGTGTGTGTGTGTGTGTGTGTGTGTTGGTGTGTGTGTGTGTGACTGGTGTGTGTGTGCTGTGTGGTTGTGTATGGTGACATGTGTGTGTGTGTGTGTGTGTATTGGTAGGTGTCATGTGTGTGTGTGTGTGGTTTGTGTGTGTGTATGGTGTGTGTGTGTGTGTGTGACTGTGTGTGTGTGTGTGCTGTTGTGGTGGCTGGTGTGTGTGTGTGTGGTGTGTGTGTGGTGTGTTGTGTGTTGGGTGTGGGTGTGTGTGTGTGTGTGTGTGTGTGTGTATTGTGTATGAGTTGTACATGGTGTGTGCCGGTGTGTGTATTTGTTGTATGAGTGTGTACCTGCAAGATCTTTTGGGATTGGTGTGGAGAAAAGTTGCAAATACACGTAAACAGAAAAAAGTTAGTTCGTATCTCGAGCCAATGGTTTCGAAGGAATGTGTTACGAGGAGTTCAAAATTTATAAATTTGAGAACAGATTGTGTAAACTGAAATCACCTGAAGCTATTGAGTTGTTAAAAATAAAGCGAGGAAGCTAAAGTATTTCATTAGAAAACTCGTAGAAGCTATTAAAGGAATCTTCATGTCAGTGAGGTCCTTTGAAAAAGTGCCAAACCAAAAGATATTGGGATATGTATAAATAAAAAGATCATAATGCAAAGCAACATGACGGTAATGTTTCATTACAGGCATTTATGCAGTCATTTTCAGAATTTTAAGTCAAAACGCCTGACGACACATCGCGTTAATGCGAAAAGTTTGACCCAAGAAAGATTTCTGCATTCTTTAAAGGATGCAGATAAATCGTGGTGTTTTACTCTAAGAATGATGCCATTGTTGAAGAAATTTGCACAAAATAATAAAGCTTTTTGGTGTTGATATATGATCAAATGAATTTCCTGCGAGAATAGCCCATTAGAGGTTAAGCAATTAGTAGTAAAGTTATTTAATAATTTTGTTTCTGACAACAGGTAATTGACCAACTGATTATGGTGCTATTGGGATTATTGTCCCGCCTGTTCAAGAACTAAGCGCTTCCATGATGATCCTGATAATTATCGGGGAATACTTTATTGACGCTGGGCTTGTGAAATTATTTACATCAGCAATTGACGCTCGTGCTTACTGCATATTTAGAAAAGGACTGGCATAGAGGAGATGAACAGGCCAGCGTTCGGATCTGCGATTATGCCACTATTTGACCCATGGTTTTTGTTATGCATTCTCTCAGTGATTATGATTTGTCCCATAAGAAAGAGGTTATATTGCCGCCTTTTGTGAGTTACAAGAAGGCGTTTGATTCTTGTCGTCAGTTCCTTCATTATTTGGCGCCAAACTTATAAGCCAAGTAATATAAATGGAAAGATTTTAATGTCTGTGTACAATTTGTATGCAAGCAAAGTCGTGTGTTAGGTCAAGAATGATAGAAATCAGCAATTGTTTTGATTGAATATTTTCCGTGTACGTCAGGGTGACAACTATCTCCCCTTTTGTTCGCGATTTATTTGGAATGATTTTGAAAAATTGTTTTTATGAGTCAAAGGTTTTATAGTGCGTTTTTTAAAACTATGCTATCTGACATGTAATGACTTATTTGATAATGATGATATCGAAGTTTACTTGAAGTTGTGTTGTATTACTGTTACGCGCATACGATACTTATAATAATGGCTGAGAGCCCTGGTGAGTTACAGAAGTCATTAAAATGCATTGTTTGCATTATTGTAGCTTATGGCATCTACGGTAATCCAGTATTTATCTATATATTTGTTGTTTTTTCAAGAGGAAAAATAAGGAACAAACCCAATGTTTACATACGGCAGGCGCATGATCTACAAAAAAATTTGTGGATGATTTTGTATATCTTTGGTGTGACTTTTAATATAATGCGTCGTTTCAAAAAAAAGCGGATATCAAATCAAGTGTACGATCAAGCAAAGAGAGCAATGTTTAGTGTTTATTGGGTAAGATAGAAACTTAATTACCAATTAGATATTTCATGTGAACTGTTTGATAGATTAGCTGCCTGCCAATCGTTTGTATGCGTAGTGAAGTGTGGGGTTTAACATATTTGCGCCAAATGAAGTATTTCATAGGAAATTTTGAGGAGTATTTTAGCGTGTCCATAAGTCTGTTGCTAGCTGCATGAGCTATGGGGAAACCGGGAGATTTAAACTCTTTGAGGGTCTACAGCTGAATATGAGGAAATATTGAATTTTTTTTCGTGTAGTTTACTTACTGGGAAAACAAACTATAATTGTCTTGCTACACTTTATAGGTTGTTAAAGACGATGCCATGATGATGTGAGAATGGTTATTTCTTCTGGCGTGGATTTCAAAATGTTAAGTCTCTATTTGTAGATAGAAGTGGTTTTGGAGGTATATGAATAACCAGGGAAATTGTAAATGTCACGTGCGTTAAAACGTGCAATCGATCTTGCCGACTGAAAGATATTGATAAACAAGGACTTTGTGGTGGATGATGGTAATGATAATAGCCAATGCCTTGAAATTATAGGATTTTTAAAGATTCATCTAGCATGTGAGCCAGATATTTAGTTAAAGTAATAATAGTGGATAGTTAAAAAATTTATGTAGGTTTCGCTGCTGGGAGCCATCGTCTCCCAGTGTAACGTGGACGTGATGAAGGTTATTCCAAGCGCTCAAACAGAATTAATGTACGTTTGTGCTAGTGCTGATTTCGGTCTGGTCGGTGATGGAGTTTCATACATGTTCAATGTGAGTACTTTTGCGCAAGAACGGAAAGTCTTTATTCTCCAAAAAGAAATACATAAATCGACCCAAATTACTTTTGAAAATGTATGCTGTGAGTTATTTAATACTAAAACATGAAAGGTGCTGTTAAATCTTGCCCAAGTTTATTAAAGTGATTACTGACAAAAGTTTAGTAGATAATTTATTTTTGGTACGGTTTTAACGCTTGTATATATTTATATAAAGTATTCATGTTATTTTGTTCTATATCCATGTACTTAAATAAGTATTTCATACCTCAGTGTATAAAAACTGTCATTTTGTGTTCATGCTATGGTACATTATTTGTAAATATGTTATGTTATATTTCTCATACTCCGGAAGGGTCGAAAAATAAAGTTCAAGTTCAAGGTTCAAGTTCACATGTGTGGTGTGTGTGTGGGTGCTGTGTGGTGTGTGTGTGTGTTGTGTGTGTGTGGTGTGTGTGATTTGTGTACTGAGTGTGTACATATGTGTTGTGGGGGTCGTGGGGGTGTGTCGGAGTGTGCTGTGTGTGGTGTCGTGGCGTTGGTGATGTTGCGTCGTGGTGTTGTGTGTGTGTGTTGATTGTGTGTGTGTGTTGTGTATGTGTGATGAGTGTTGTCTGTGTGATGTGTCATGAGTGTGTGATGTGTGTGTGTGTTGTGTACTAGTGTGTATTGTGTGTGGTGTGGTGTGTGTGTGTGTGTGCTGTGTGTGTTGTGTGTGTGTGCTGTGTGTGTGGTTGTGGGTGTGGTGGTTGGGGGTGTGTGTGTGTGTGTGTGTGGGTGTGGCGTGTGCGTGTGCGGTGCGTCCGTGTTGGTGAATGCCGTGTGCAGTCGTGCGTGTGTGTGTGTGCGATGGTGTGCGGTGTTGTGCGTGCGTGTGCGTGCTGTGGCTGTGCGTGTGCGTGTTGTGGTGTGCGTGTGTGGCTGTGTGTGTGTGTGTGTGCGTGTGTGTGCGTGTGCGTGGTGTGCGTGCGTGGCGTGCGTTGTGCTGTGCGTGTGCGTGTGTTGTGTGTGTGCTGTGTGTATGTGTATTATGTGATGTGTTGTGGTGTGTGCTGGTGGCGTGTGCGTGTGTGTGTGTGTGGTGACATGTGTGTGTGTGTGTAGATGTGGTGTGTTGATGGCTGTGTGTGTGTGTGTGTGTGTGTGGTGTGTGTGTGTGTGTGTGCACTGTCATGTTGTGCTGCTATTTGATGTTATGAGTGTGTTACATTGATGTGGTGTTTATGCTTGATTATGACAAACTCCTTCAGTAAGCGGCCGCATGCAGCAAAATTACGTATAACAACAACTTCAGACTTATTAATGAATAATATAAAAAAAAATTCACCAAACGAATATTTGCTAACTTCTCAAAAATTTTACTTAAAGCCCAAGTTTAGTTTTGTGGATTTTTTGTTATTTGAAAGCTTTATGCCCCAAAGTCATAACCCTGCAATAGTAGATTCTGAATGTCTTTAGGTTTTTTTAATATGAATTTATGAAAATGTCGGGGGGGGGACCCCCGACATTTTTGACCATATTTTTACATTATAGCACCCAAAGGGTTAATAAGGCATTAAGGTTCTATGAGTTATACCTTATCTGAAAGAGCAGACTCTGCTCTTTCAGATGAGGTATAACTCGGATAACATTAACGCCTTATTAACCCCTTGGATTCTATAATGTAAAAAATATGGTCAAAAATGTCGGGGGTCCCCCCCCCCCGACATTTTCATAAATTCATATAAAAACTAAAGACATTCAGAATCTATTATTGCAGGGTTATGACTTTGAGGCATCAAGCTTTCAAATAACAAAAAATCCCCAAAACTAAACTTGTGGCTTTAAAATAGGCAGGACTGAGATCGGTCTGTTGTATACCCACGTCACATTTTGTCCTTTTTTTTATATACAGGACTCGCTCTATAGCAACCTTCATAGAATTTGGAAAAATACCTGATTGCAAGGACCAATTAAAAATATGAGAAAGTGGTTCAGATATATAAAATGCACTGTCAACCAAAAGTTTAACAGGGATATTATCATGGCCGCATGACTTTTTCTTATCACAGCTAAGAAGCATATTTGTTATTTCAATACGAGTTATTGGTTTCCAATGAAATGAATTTTCAATAGGTTGTCTTAAATACTCCTGATTACACTGTATTTTTTCTGCCAGCTGTGGTCCTTCAGACACGAAAAAATCGTTGAATTCATTAACAATTTCATGAGGCTCATTACATTCTTTAATTTCATCATCACAGTCAACTTGCAGCTTTTCTACTATTCTTTTAGTGAGTCTTGTTTACCAAGCATCATTAACTGTTTTCCATGGTTTGCCTGAATTACCACTATACATTTGAAATAAGTTATCGTAATATATTTTTTCGCATTTCTATAAGAACATTGGTTAGTACATTTCTATATTTTTTATATTTAGTATAATGTACAGCTGTTTTCAAATTTTGATGCCAGGACCTTTGAATATAGTTTATGTTTACGTTTAATGGATTTTAAAATTGATTTTGTTATCCAAGTATGTATATTCTCACTCATCCAGGTAGTAGATAATGAAGTTGGAACTTATAAAACTTGTCAACTGGACTTACTTGTTTGTTGAAAAGCGACGTTTCACGTCCTATCCGGGACGCTTCATCAGGCCGACTGATCTTCGGCGGCAATTGGTTGATGACCCGTGACGGGGTCGAAGAAATTCTTCGATGGGGGGGGGGCTTGAGCAATGGGGGGGGGCTCAACCCCCCCCCCCCCCCGTAGACCTCGCCTGCACTGGATTTGAATGCTGGCGGTGCCTAAACTTGAAGCCCTTATGATTCTCTGTTCGCTCGATGTGCCTTCCTTTTCAGCCGCATATACCTTTTCCACAACACGAGCTCGTGACGTCAGCCGCGTGCTTGGCCCTCTTAGCACTTGTTTTCTTTTCGCCCATTTATTTTGTCTGTCTTTCTTCAGTATTCTGATTGGATTGGGCGGACTTTTTCTTTTCACTGGGATCTTTCCTGGTCTTCCATGCCTCTTCACAATTCACTGCTAAGATAGGATGTGATGATATGTAGTGATGGCAATCATTTATCTTCTCCAAAAAGGACTATGTGGCAGAAACGATACGTCTCTGATTGATTTTCTTAAAATCGTCATCTTTAGGTTTTTCGTGGAAAGTAATTTAAAAGGGTGTTAATGCACGAGGGCATATACGTAAACATAGCGGAAGATGGTACCCTGACCAGGAAAATACTTTTTAACATTTGTGCCCAACGACGTCTATACAAAATAAACTTTTGCCATAGAAAGAAATCACAGACATTTAAAGCAGGAAACTGACATGCGTTGACGGGATGCAATGGTTGTACTTAAACAACCAGGTTAGTTGTGTACAGGCTCGCGATATACTCTGCTCAAGACCAATTTATCATCAAGCGAAACGTCCTCTACCAAAACTGAACGTAATCCTCATAGAATAGATTCTAGCAAAAAATTTAGAACATGTTGTTAAAATAATTAAATATATTCAAGTGTTAATGTTAATACTTAACTTTAGAAAATGGTACTCCCTGCCACTAGTTGTTCACTCGCGCTAACAGACCTAACAAAGTAAATATTTTTAGTCCGATTTTGTGTTATCATCGGATTTGAAATCTGGAATATTCTATTTCTTTACGAATTCATCTTGAATCATATCAGAAATACTCGGAAAACTATGTGTGCTTTTCAGCCAAAGTTAATTTCGTGCCCTAAAGATTGCTTAAAAAACAATAATGGACAGTGATTGGTGACACCTTCATAATGGTCAGGGAAGTCCGTGTTTTCAACATAGCCGTTCGTCATTTGTTAACTTCTGAATTACATGGCTAAGACATTGCCAACTTCATTTTATATAGGCTTTAAATCAAAGTTCATACACCTCCTCTTATAAGAACAAATAGTATCAACTATCCCGACCGCTCAGCACATATCATTCGCTTACACAACAACAATCTCGTTGAAAAAAATTCTGTACTGCATGCACATTGTCAGGATTTGGAGTCGCTTAGGCCTGCGTCAAAACTGAGTCTTAAATGCGATAAGCTTTGCCTTAGAACCCGCGCGCATGCATTTTACGCAAGCGCGTTGCGCGCATGAAGTCGGGGCTCGCCCCGATAAATATCGAACAGAGATGTCGTTTTATGCGAGGGGGGGGCGTGAGTTCGTGATTTTCATAAAGCTTCTATGAACAAATATTCATAGCCATATGCCACTCAAATATAGAATAGCTCTTGTTGTAGTTTCATTCGGGACACGTAGGTGGCAGAATATTTTTACCAAAAACACATTACACTCAAATAAGGCAATGACAAGGAAGTACCGAACGAAGTCTCTTTACAGAAATCCAGTATATATTTAGTTGAGACGTCTCTCATAGCATACCAAAGAGAATTTGCTAACATTTTTTTGCAGGTGGACAGGGGTTTATGGACACTAAACTTGCATAACTTTGGGAACATCCATATTTAACTAGAGTTTGTGGCCGTCTAGACAAAGAAAGTGATTCGATCAGGGACATTCGTTTTATAAACATATTTGATTAGGCCTTGCCCGTCGTGGGCGATATTATCATCAAGGCGTTTCAAACGTTCACTGATATTTTAAGGATATGTGTGCAGAGTACCCACAAAAAGGTGAGCTGTGGACGGGATTTAAAGGCTAGGGAGATGTTTTTTTTATGAAAAATTTGCAAAAATGGCCGTTTTCGCTGATTTTTAGATTTGAGGCCTCTAGTTCACAGGGAAAATGAGATAACATCAACAAAAGTATATATATTTTGAAAGACCATCTCATACCCTTTGCATTGTACCAGAAACTTAGAAAATAATTCATTTAGGGGAATTTTATAAGCATTTTAAGTGTTCAATGTCTGAAAATAGCCAATGTACATCGTTCGCGATTTCACCCATATAAGAACAAATAACATGAATACATTTATATAAATAATAAAGAGTTAAACGCTACCGAAAATAAATTACTTACTAAACTTTTTAGTATCACTTAGTAAACTTGGCAAGTTTAGACAGCACCTTCATGTTTTTAGTATTAAATAACTCACACATTTTCAAAGTATTGGTCGATTTATTAATTTCTTCT